>CAUYRH010146317.1:0-104520 GCA_963574655.1 Perodicticus potto | reverse complement strand
CCAGGAATTGGAGGTTGCTGTGAGCTGTGATGCCACGGCACTCTATCCAGGATGACAGCCTGAGGCTCTGCCTCAAAAAAAAAAAAAAAGAAGGGGAGCAGCAGATGGGGTGAAGTGAGAAGCCAGTAAGGTCACCTGTAGGTCCAAGGTCATCTGGACCTGCCCACTGCCGGCCAGACTACTGATTCTGTGAGGAGCCTGGAGGCTTGGTTAGGGAAGCCTCTTTGACTGATGTACTGATACATATGTACCTCACACATGTATTTGAATCACCTGTCAACCTTCCTCAAACTCAAATGACCATTTAACTCATCCAGGATCCACATTCTTCCAACAGAATGGGAAGAGGGGGAGCTAAGAGGCAGGGGCGATGTCTTCCCCACCTTGCCTTCCTCTGACTGGCCACACAAGTGTCTGAAGGGAAGAATGCCATAGCTACTGTCCATTCCTTTTTGCCTTTTCCAGCAGATGACCCCATGACATGTCCCCAGGTTTCCAGGGCTACCATTCCCTTCTCTAGTCCTGGGGCCCAAGCTGAAGAGGGCGAGCACAATGTCTGGCCACAGAGTCTGGAAAAACCAGGAGGGCACAGTCAGCCACCTGCAGGGCAAGCAGACACTGTGCCTCAGGGGGCCACTAGGGGCCATCCGTGCCTCTTTCGTGGCCACACCCTCTGCCCACAGTGCTCAGAGCTCCAGAGGACTTAATTCTTCAGAAGCAACTTCCCCCCCCCCGCCCCCTCCCCGAGAAGCTACACATTTTGTAACACCTCAAGAAGTCAGAGTGGAGGAAGAAAGGGAATTGGCCTCATTTCGCAGATAAGGATCCTGAGGCCAAAGGTGTCAAAGGACTTCTCCAAGGCCACCTGGAGACTCAGGTGTACCTGGCTTTTGAAAGCCAAAAAGCCTTCAAAGCCCTGCCTTTTGAGACAATGTTCACCACAGGACAGGGTGGCAGAGACCCATCCAGCTGCCTGGGGGACTCTCCATCAGCCCCTGCAGCCATCAGTGAGGCCCAAGAAACGTGAGCCCACCAGGACCAAAGTGGAGGACGGTACTGAGGCAGCCCACTCACCCCTAGGCCACGGGGTGGGTGGGGACAAGGACATGTTCCTAGAACTGTTCAGTCTCCGTTCTCTCCCTTTGCCTCCTTCCAACCCGTACGCAGCAGGCTTGAGGCCCCAGGTGCTGGTCCAGTAGCCGGCAGGCCCCAAGCAGCAGCAAGATTTGGAGAGAACGGGCACCACCCCAACTCCTCCCAGGGCAGGCCAGCCCAGGCGAGCCCTCCAGCCCAGCACCCACCCCACCGCCAGGCTGTTTACTCGAGCTGGCTTTTGTCTGCTGTCTACTCTGCTGCAGCTCCCTTCCCTCCTCCCGGCCTTCCCATCCTCTGCCCAGGCCTGCCTGAGGCTGCCTGCCAGAGAGATTGCAAGTCAGGTCTCTGCCCCCCACCCCGCACCCAGGGCTGGGCTCCCTGACCTGCTGCTCCGCCCACCGTGGAAAGCCAGGAGGCCTGCAGAGGTCAAGGGCAGCACCTGGGCTGGCACAGGGGCTGTGTGAGAGAGGGCTGTGTGTGTCCTGAGGATGGAGCTCCCCAAGCCCAGCCAAGGTAAAGAGAAGGTAGGGGCAGGTGGGGTTCCCTGGGACCAGTTCCTCCACCCCCAGGAGCGTCGCCTCTATTGGGTGACAGACACGCCTATAGAGCAGAGTGGGAGCGGCTGGCGGCCTGGCCAGAGCACCCATCCCAGCAGGAGTGTACCCAGGAGCCGGGGAGAGCAGAGGCCCTACAGAACTCAGGGGAAGGAATGGAAGGGATTCAGTATGCTGGGGGATGAACAAAACACCCCACATATCCCAACCCTCAGGGCGAAGTCCAGAACCCACTGGCGGCTGCTATATAGAGACAGCACCTGCCAGCAATCAAAAGTGTGAGGCTGCTGGACTGTGAGTGCTGGGGCCGTGGGCACATGGGGCAATGGCTTCAGGCCTTAGTGGGTCAGGAGGGTGAGCACTCAGGCTTGCGATAGAGACAGATGGGCTGGAATCTTCACCAGCCACTTCCTGCCCCTGTGCCCCAGAGCAGCTCTTCACCGTCTCCAAGCCTCAGTTTCCTCACTGGGTGACAACTTGAGGCTTTGTCTCAAAAAAAAAAAAAAAAAATTCCATCTGTGAAGGATTCCGCCCAGAGCAGGAGCTCAGCAACCCAGCTGGGTGGGCTTGCAGGCAGGCACTGCTAGGTCTCTGCGCCCCCCTGGAATGTGGCAAAAACCTCAACTGCTTGGCCCAGTGCATGCTGACAAAGGCCTCCACTCACACCTCTCCCAAATGAGACGCCTTTGGCAAGTCTTTTAAAACAAGACCGGTTTCTGAAAAGTTGTCAATAAACATCCAGTTTTGCACTTCATTACGTCATTGTTTCAGAAGCACTGCGTTCATCCTGTTTGATACTTGATAGCAGCCTACATCATTCATTTGTTCCAAATATATATTGTTAATTGCCCAGAGAACAAAATGAAATAAACCTTGTTTTTTGCCCTCAAGGAGCTCACAGTCTATTATAGTGGCTCTATCATTTTTCTTTTTTAATTTTTTTAAGTAAATTTATTTCAGGTTAATGTTGGGGTACAAACAACCAGGTCAAAATAATTTAGTTAGGTAGAGTTCGTCTTGTGGTTATGTCCCACACACAAAAGCTCTACCAACCCACCGCCCCATGCCCATTCCAATGTACTCAATACTAACACGAAGCCAGGAGAGCAGCAGTTCTCAACCTGTGGGTCATGACCCAAAGGAACTGTATTAAAGGGCCATGGGTTAGGTGAAACACGCTAAATGCAGAATACAAATCTCTTCATACAATAACTAAGAAAATGACATGATGGCTATGTCAAACAGTTTGATGAAAATGTTTCAGATTGTACATGAAACCAGCACATTGCACCCCTTGACTGCACTAATGTACTCAGCTATGATTCAACAATAAAAATAAATAAATAAATAAATAAGGGCCACTTCCTAAGGGCATTAGGAAGGTTGAGAACCACTGCAGGAGAGGATCCAATGCTTACCCACATAGGAGAAAAACTCAATTCAGGTTAGGGGAAGGGCTGAGGAGGGGGATTGGGGTGCTCTCTCTTTAAATACACAGGTAAGTTTTACAGGAAGCCATGAGTCTTTTAGGGAAAAGAAGGACACTTTTGCAATATAATTAATCACTTCCAAATAGTTTGCCTTTACGATTTCTCTTTCAGGTGCTCACCTGAGTGGCAAGAGATAAAGGCCTTTCCCAAGTACTACACTGCTTTCTTAATTACAGCCATGTGCTCACTCCAGAATGGCCTCTTACTCTAACTGCTTTAGTAGTGAACGATGTAACAAAGTAACAGTATGTTTCTTTCTACACAACTTGTGTTGCATTAGGTGAAATCTCAGCTAACCCAGCTTCAGGGAGGTAAAGCCAGAATGAACATAGCCCTCACTCCACAGAGAAGGACCAGCAGACCTGCTGGAAAGTTGACAGCTTTGCAAGTTGTAACAACGCAACCCAAGACTATCAGAATCCTATGAATATTTGTACAGATACTCATCAAAGCAACAACCAGAGATCAGGTCCCTCCAAACAAGCGTTCAGTTTATTTATCCTGGTTTGTAAAAGTTGGTGAAACAAAATGACACACAGCAGATTTGCTGTGCTCCAGAGTCAGAGAGGAACTAGGTAAACAGTACAACTATGTCAGCTCCCTCCCTGGCTCTCCTCGACAGGCTGTGAGCAAACGGAAAAATAAACCATCGGAAAAAGTCTCAGCCCCATAAAATCACACGGACAGAATAACTTCCCCGTGGACGGAGCAGAGTAACACAGAGAGCTCTTGCTAGCACATACTTGAGCTCTGCCATCACGTGTTTGGGACATACAACTCCTGGGTCTCAGGTGTCTCTCCCTTGATCTTCCTCCTACATCAGAAAGCAGTGTTCAAGTCCAGTTCTGTGCTTTTTCTTAAATTAAAATATAAATTTAAGAAACTCAATGAAAAGGGGTTTTCTAAACAAGAAACTCTTCCATACTTTCATGTTCTTGATATGTTATTAAAACTTTGTTCTCAATCATCAGCAACAGAAAACAAATTTACTCTGTTCATGGTAACACAGCAGAGCAGAAAGAGCACTGCACTGGTAATCAAAGGCTGTAAATTCTAGTCCTGCCATAGGAGGAGGCGCCCATCGCTAAAGAGATTTCACAGGTGTAGAATGAGACGGGGGGAGGATCCAGAGAGAGAGAGAAAACACTCTCTGTCCACCTGGGGCTCCCAGAAGGTACAGTGGGACTTCGCGCTTACCCTTGTCCAAACACCCCCCGTCTTCTAAGGCCCCCGCCCATCTAGGGGGACGGCCACTGGCTTGGAGCAAAACCAAGGTGTCTGTCATTTTATAGACATGGAATGTGCTCAAAATAAGGATCAAGGCCAGTCCTGAAGGTATGTGTGGGAAGGGGACAGGCCCAGAGCTGCTCACTGTGTTTGCCTTAGTAGTGAGAGCAGGTGGGGAGGCCACATCCTCCAAATCTGGTCACTCCCAGCCCCAAGAGGGAGAGGCCATGTCACCGCTGATCACATCGGTCCCATTCTGAAGCCTCAGCAGGCTCAGAAAAAGGAGAAAGTCAGACTGAGGTCCCACCAGGAGACCCAAGATAGAAAAGGGGAGCACCTGCAAAGGAACCTCCCTTCTCCAGCGAGTCCGACTTCTTGCTAAAACCCTCACGCAGGCCAGACAGCATCCCAGGAAGCAGACTTCTCCATGAAGACAACAGGCCCTCACTCCCTCTGCTGATTCTGTACCCACTTCGTCACCATTCCAGGACGGCATGGCCCTGCCTCCTGCCAGTCAGGCTGCCCACGTGCTGCGCAAACCTGGGGAAAGAATTTGCGAAGCTCGGGTCCGAGTGCTGTCCGTGCTCCCACCAGCGGCCGTCTCAGCTTACAGAACACCAAGCAGTGCCTACCCAGGACTGAAAAGCCTTCATCAAACACTCAGATGTCCCTTGTTCACCCTCCTTGAAATCTACAGCTGCCAGGAAACGGTGACATTTGGTGAGGACTAATGCAGCCCACCTAGAAGATTAGGAGCCAGCGCACAAACCTGGAGTCCACTGCGGGGACGCCACTCTGGACCTTTCGTCAGTTTAATTGCTTTTACAAAAACTTTAAAATTTGTATTTGTCTAAATTTCCTGAAAAGCAATTATCAGCTACTTTATTGATTCTAGAAAAAAAGAAAGGGAGAGAACGAAGGGAATGAAAGACACACAGTGATAAGTCACCTAACCAAAGCCCCACATGTTCCCAAGGGTCAGCTGGAGGCGTCCACTGCTTTGGGTGGCACGTTTGGAGGACTCTGAAAAGTACCACCCAGCCTGCACCGCCCCGGTGCCACAGGGCCCAGTTCTCTTCCACTCACACTTGCCTGGCAGGAGTCTCCACACCAAACAGAGACGCTCAGCTGAGCATGGAGAACAGGGCCCAGGGCTCATACTGCATGGCCAGTTCGCCAGCAATTCCCCAACTGCCGCCCGTTGGCACACACTCAAGAGTCACGAAGAAGATGCTGTATCTTTGTCCGGCTCTACCCTTCCCTTCCTAAGTCTCTGCGGGGCTTCACCCATTGCAGGGGCAGAGGAGGCCACCCATCTGAATGCTGGAATACCACATGCACTTGAACCTTCCAGCCTGCCAGCAGCTGACTCTCTCAAGGAGGCAGGCACGATAAACAAAAAAGTCAACCTCTGGCTACCTGTGTTGTTATAGTCATACTAATGATCTTGAAGAGGGAGCTCAGGGCCCTGGACCTAGGAAAAGCCAAGTCTATGGCAGAAAGCAAATGGAAGAATTGCCTCGTCTTCCTCCCCAGACCCTCCTGGCCAGAGCCCTCTCCCAACATCTCAGCAGGTGCTACTCCTCAAACTAACGTCTCCACCGGGGCTTAGGGATTACGGCAAGAAAGTCTTGACATCACAGGGACGGGCTGAATATCAGACACAGTTCTGGCCCCTCAAACCCTAAAAAGACCAAATTAATTCCTACCACCTGCCTCTTCTACCAGTGAGCACCCCTGCCAGCTTCCCTGCTCCAAACTGTTAAAACGGATCTTCCACCAAAACCCAGCCTGCTGCAAAACTTGACTTCCTCCCCTGTGGCTGGGCGGTAGCACGTGCAGAGGACCAGAAGCGAGGAGTCCTGGGTCAGAATAGCAAGTCTCTGCTGCTGGAGCTGTGTGAGACCAGACATGCCACTGAACCCCTCTGGGCTTCAGACCCCCACCTGCTCCTATTACTCATGCAGTCAGATTCGAATATGAAAATGCTCATCAAAGGGCTTACTCAAAAAAAATAACAATAACAACTTTTATCTCTATCCTCATTATTAACAGCACAACGGAAATTTGAAATGGAGGGGCGCAATTTTTCATAAACCAAAGAAGCTAGAGGGTTGGAAAGAAGGGAAGGAACAGATACTCAGCGACTGCTTTAAGACTGTCCTTTAGAGCCTCATTCTTACAGATTTTTCCAAATGCCTGCTGCAGTAATAACAGCCCCAAAAGAACACACTACTTTGTCAGGACTTGTAGGTGAAATGTGTTGGGGCAGCTGTCAGCTTGGGGAAAATCACTCATCAGGTAGTCAGCCGAGTGGGGCCGCCTTCAGCTGGACAAACACTGCATCCACATTGGGACAAGCACTTTCCTGAGGCCAAACTGCCCCTTTCTTCCCTTCTTATCCAATCCAGTGGGCTCCCTTTCCCCCCGCCCCAGTGCATACCACCCACCCTGCCTTCTAGCTCCCTAAGTTCTCATTCAGGGCACAGACAGCCCTCCAGGCTGCCAAGGCAATAACAGTGTTATGAAACAACCCCTCCCCACCCACACCCACAGCTGGTCACTCTGCGATGGGAATGAGTGACACCTCTACCAGGGTCTACAGTTTTAGACTAAGTCACTCATGGCTGACTCTTACACGCAAAGGGCCAATCACAGACAGAGAACAGCTCTACTCGAGGGAGGGGGAAACAGCCCCAACACAGTACTGGGCAGGAAAATCTGCACCCAGTCAACAACCCAGGAGCAATAGCAGAGCCACCTGATTGATCTACCAGGCGCTGTGGAGGTGGCATGGTGGCATTTGGTAAATAACCCAAATAGAGTTTGCAGGGTCTGAGACACCACACTAGGCTTTGCAGCCTGGGTAAAAGCAGATGGCATGAGAAGACAGTGAATTACTCATAGGCAAGGGATGTGGCTGGCATACCTACTAAATCCTTTCCTTCCAGCCATCCTCTGACACCCACCACACAAAGTCACAAAGAGGGGAGAAAGAACACCTGGGCCCAAAAGGGCTTGTCATATTAGCTCAAGGCTCGTGCTCCCACTTTGGCTGGGGGCATTGAGGAGGAGCGACTGACCAGCAGCTGGGGCTCTGCCTGCATCAGAGGAAAAGCCGCCTTTATGGGCCAGCTGTGGTCTGACTTGCCACATCTAGTGCCACATGGCTCTGCCAGCAGCTTCCATCCTGGTCCACCAAATCCCTCGGTCAGCATTCCTCAGATCCAGGACAGAGCTGGCTTGGAGCACCACAGGGGTAAACACAAGTGTGCCAACCCTCAGACGCTCCAAAGTCACAAAGACCCCACTGGAGTCCTCTTCTCAGCCTCAGTGTGCTGGCCCAAGCTGGCACTCTGCCTCCCAGGAAAGTCCAGGCCACGCAAAATGCAGCACCCCGGTGCCTTTGAGAATAGCTGCTTAGAAGGCCAATGGCGAAGGCGGCTCCCTGAGGAAACGGCCGTGGCCAGCAGTCTCCTAAACTGCAAAGGCAGGACACACCGCTGATGAGAGAACCCCCTGCATAGTTCCTTCTAAACACCTGATATACATCCATTTTCCTGTCAGCAACCTCAAATAATGTCTCTAATGCTGAGATTTATACATGTGTACTTAGAAATGTTATTTCATTATAGCCGCTGCAAAACTACCTTTCCACCTAAACATTCAATTAATGTAATTAAATTGCTACCTGATGGCATTATCTAATTTAACTTGGGATCCAAACCCATTGAAAAGCATGTGCCTTTTAACACCCTGACTGGTAAGGCATGTGATGAACGGAGCTATAAACATGTTGGCGTAACTGAGCTGTTTAAAAATAAATTAGCAAACTATAAAAATAAACAGTAACATACATATGTACTCAATTATGAACTAACTCTAATTTTTGTTCTGAAATACTGTCTTTGACCTTAGTCATAAACAAGCACTATTAAAAAAACATAATATCCCAACAGACAGGAGGCCAAGGATTAAATGCTCTTCTAGTTCAGCAGAACGCAAAACAAAACAGGAAAGAAAGGCGGGGGGAGGAGAAAGAAAGGGAAAGGGAGAAGGAAGAAGGAAGGAAGAAAAGGCAGGAGGGAGGAAAGAAGAAGAAAAGAAGAAGAAAGGAAAGAAAGCCCTTGCCTTTCTTGAGAAGCTAGAAAGAAGTGCACAAAACCTACAAAGACTACTGTGCTCTTGACTTGAAGCTGCTTCTATTCGAGCCAGAAAAGTTAAAACCTGGTGAAGTGCTTTTGCATTTTCAGATGTTTTGGAATCTCTCAAGAAAAGAGGGCAGGCAAGGGGAAGAACTATTTCCAAATGCAGCTGTTTCAACAGCTCACTGTCTGCATAACAGAGGCTGTGTTAGACAGGGCCGCCTCGCCACCTGAACTAAGCTCACTGTCCTAAGTCTCTAAGTCCCAAGCTTTTCTAAGACATATGGCAGAAATGTGGAAATTGTCTTCCAAATAGCACAAGACAGAAAGGGGGGGCAGGGAGAAGGGAAGGAGTAAAATCAAGCTGTTGAAACTATATACAGGACACGTTTTCACACTAATCCAATGCTCCTGTAACAAAGGACAGCGTACTATGGGATAATTACTATGGATTATTATTACAGTTTCTAAAGCAAAAGAACAAAAAAAATTTCACAAAAGACATATTACACACGCAGATTTCTAAAGCTTTAAAATCATATGGTCCTCGGTGTTGGTTCCTTTGGGGTTAGGGATAATGTCCTAACTGAGCGCGACAGATGCAAACACAAAAAAGAAATCACAATAAACCTGAAATTCTCTCATGTCATGGTGCTTACTGCCCTTTATGTCACAAACAAAAGTAGTTGAGCAACAGCTAAGTAGTTATTCATCTCAAAGAACCAGCCTAAAATGATGACAGCCTGAGGGGTGTCTTCCCCCATGCCCCCCCCGACAACAACAACAAGAAATTATACAAATAAAAACTAGGGGGAAACTCAAACCCCGCTACCCTTGGTTCAGGATATGGAGAAGGCTACAGAGAAAGAGGAGCCAGAGAGAAGCTTCTTGGGTGTTCAGGGTTCCACTCCAGGCCACGCTCCCTGTGCCAGTGACAGGACCAGCCTCGCAGCTCCGCAGCGTCTGAGCCTGACTTTGACACGAACAGGGAGCTTGCAACACCAACATCCCCAGCACACATTTAGAAGGGAAGGCAACCACAGGCTTGGGAACAGCGCACTGTGGGACCCTTTTGGACTTTTCTGAAGAACACTTTGCTTTCCTCCAGGATGTGAAGCACGTGATTAGAGGGCAAAGCACAAAACCTATCTCAGGCCCTGTAGCAAAGTGGTCAAAGAGGGAAATGGCCGTGAGAACAAGGATGGCAGGAGACAGCATCTACCTGGCTCAGAAAGAGGCTGAGCTTACTTACTTACATGGGGCTAGGGAAACGGCAGGGCCCTTAGAAATTCCCCGAGTATCTCCTTGACAACTGGGCTACTGGATCTCTGAGGTGGTAGCCTGGACTTTCCCAAGCTCTCTCTCCCTTGGGTCACCTACAGTTCCTAAATAATTTGTTCTACATATGTCAAGGCTAGCACCATGGAGGGAACAGAGAAAACGAAGGCCTAATTTGAGGGACTTAATCTAAAGGTCTCAGTGTGGTTATTTAAAGTCTGCTGGGAGCTGTGGCTCACGCCTGTAACCCTAGCAGTCCGGGAGGCTGAGGCAGGTGGACAGCTTGAGCTCAGGAGTTCGAGACCAGCCCGAGCAAGAGTGAGACCCCTTCTCTACTAAAAATAGAAAAACTAGCCAGGTGTTGTGGCAGGCACCTGTAATCCCAGCAACTCAGCAGGCAGAGGTCGCTTGGGCCCAAGAGTTTGAGGTTTCTATAAGCTGACACCACAGTCCTCTACCCAGGGTGACAGAGTGAGACTCTGTCACAAAAAAAAAAAAAAAAAAAAAAAAAGGTTATAAACAATCTGTCACTGGTTCATCTATGAGCCCTAAAACCTAGAAGACGTCCTTCAAAAAAAAGTGGCTTCAGACAGAAATACTGACTCCTGTTTCTCATCGGACTCCTAAAGTCACAGATTTCTGATCTAAAGATTCAAGCTGAGAAAGAAAAAAGCAATTTGTTTGAGGTCCTTGCAGATGACCCCCAAATTATTTACTCAGTCTCAACTGTGGCTGGTTTGGATGTTATAAGGATTCCAAGAATTATTTTCCTTTTCCATTAGAGGGCTCTCCACTGTCCTTTCAAGGAAAAAGGCTCCATCCGCCAGCCTACTTCTTTCCAGGAACGGGGAAAGGGAGGAGGAGGACCTGTGGAAAAGAGGACAACGAATTTCCATAAGAAATTCCAACACCCGGCCCAAGCAGCAGACCTGAGCACAGCAGAGCCACAGAGACATCTCCAGAAAAGGGTGCTCTGGAGGTACGACACACATGGCGACGGAACTCCAGAGAAGTCCGGGAAAAGCTGCAGCTCACGTGCTCACTTCCAGATCCCATGGGTAACCAGCAGCCCCTGCTTTCCCTGAGCCTTCAGAAAACAAGCGAAGGGAAAGAAATGCAAGAAACAGAGCACATTATTTCTGAGTCAAAAGATCAAGCTGTTTGGGGTAGCTAAAGAACAATAGAAAAGGAAACTGAACAAAAAGATTGGGGGTGGGGAATAATCATAGCCTTAAGAGTTTGACTTAAATCACCTTAGCTGCCAGCTGTGTGGGCTGGAGCTCTCCTAACAGCCACATCTGAGGGCCACTGGCTTTTCCCTCACAACCCCTCCTGGAGGGGCAGTAGTAGCACCCAGCGAAGAACTTAAGTCGGGGGGTGGCATCACCCACGGCCATTCCTGTCCATCCCAACAAGCGGCCTTCTATCCCTCCAGTCACCAAGCCAGTCTCCCGGGTTACCCGAACTCCTCTCTTCCTTTTAAACCCCACATCCAAATCTGTTGTCGAGCTCTGTTGGTTTTTCCTTCAAAATACAGCGTAACCTCTGTAAGTTGAACCACCCCCAAAGGGACTGTACCAACGGGTCAACATACAGAGGTGGTCAACATGAGGAATGAGGCCTACTGTACTGTTATGCACATGTGGTGCATGTCCAGTCTATGAAAATTAGGTCAACTTAAGGAGGTGGTCAACGTAGCTAGGTGGTCAACTACAAAGGTTCTACTGGAGGTCCAGAATCCAGCCCTTCCCATTTCCCCATCAGCCAGCCCAAGCCACCATCATCTTGCCTGAATTGTGGCAACAGCCGCCTGACTTCTACCTCCCCTTCCCACACTCAAGTCTCAGAGAGCAGCCAATGACCCTCTGGAAACCTAAGTCACAGGACATTCCTCCTCCAGGGGCTTCTGTGTCTCTTGGAATCAAAGCCAAAGTGCCCCCTCCAAAGTCTGTCCAGGAGCTGCCTCCCCTGCTCTCTGACTTCAGCCCCGGCACCTCCTGCACTCTTTCCACTCTGACCCCAAGGGCTCCTCGCCCTCCTCCAACAATCAGACACACTGAGCACAAGACCTCTGCACCTACCCTTCATTCTGCCTGGAACCCTCTTCCCCCCAAATCCACATGGCCAGTTTCCTCATTTCGTTGGAGGCTTTGCTTCCCTGTGGGGTCTTCGCCAGCCGTCCTATTTAAGGGTGTGCCACCACACATCCTCTGTCCCTCTTCCTCACCTTATTCCTCACCTCTCCAAGGCAGTTTGATCACCTTTGACACACTGTCAAATTCACATATTTACTGAGGTGTCCCTGGTCTCTTCCAGCTAGACAGGGAGCCTGAAAGACCAGAGCAGTTTTAATGCATTGACCGCTGCTACATGCCCAACACCAAGAACGGCTTCCAGCATGCAGGTGTTCAAAATATTTTCTGAAAAATGAATGAGTGAACCTTCACAATTCCAAATGGCCAGGAGGCCTCTCAACGCCATATCCATAAAACTGTCAGGCGGCCCAACCTGGGGGTACTCTGGCTTTGCAGCTTGGATTTGAGCCAAATTCCATTTTCCCCATAGGCCCTGAGCCCAGAGGGAAGAGCATTTTGTATGATAATACAATGGAGGGGTTCAGCGGTTTGGGGAAAGGAAAGAGTGGGGAACCCTTGACAGGGGTTAGCAAAGACCAAATGAGAATCTTTTTCCTAAGGCTACACCAGCCTCTAGGACAGTGGTTCTCAACCTGTGGGTCTCGACCCCTTTGAGGGTCAAATGACCCTTTCATAGGGGTCACCTGAGACCATCCTGCATATCAGATAGTTACATTATGATTCATCACGGTAGCAAAATTACAGTTATGAAGTAGCAACGAAAATAATTTTATGGTTGGGGTTCACCACAACATGAGGAACTGTATTAAAGGACCACAACATTAGGAAGGTCGAGAACCACTGCTCTAGAAAGAGAAGAGGCTGGAAGCCTGGGGAAGAGCCAACCACACCAGCAGAGCCCTACCCACTGGGATCCCTCCCACTCAGCCACACAGCCAACTGCGGTTCCCAGCATGCTGGATGCCCCTACTCAGACCCACACTGCACAGGCGCCCTGGCTGGTGCACCCCCCTGAGATGCCAGCTGCCTCAATGGCATCACTCCTTCTCCATTTGTGCTTTCGGACTTTCCATTGTGCTGGCAAGGGGTCCGGGGTGGTGGGGAGAGAAAAGGTACATGGTAAAGGGATAAATCCCCTGTACCTGAGAGCCCAGGATGTAGCCAGAAAAGCTAAGTACCCTTTCCCACCCTGGCATACATTTTGACAGGTGAATAAGTGCTCCCCAGTAGGCAATAACAAGGAAAAGTCTGAATTAAAAGAACTTGCCAATTTGGAAAGTAATGCCATTCTATGTGACTGCACTCTATTCTGTTACCAATAAAACACTTAAAGATGCTATTCATGCAGACATAAAGTGCTAATGGCCACTTGTTAACATGTTTCATAATGCTAATATTTCCCTCTGATTTCTGACAGTTCTCTTTTTTTTTTTTCCTTTCTTCTTTTTTGGGGCTATTTTAAGTTAACAGAGCACTAATCGGATTCGAAACTGAAGCCTTAAAGAGCTACACTCTACATAACTACACTATTAATGACAACCATTGCTTTACGTGCTGCACCGTTTCATGAAAACAATCATCACGCAGTCAATGTATTTTCCAAGCCATAGAAAAATAAGTTAAAAATGCAGTAGGCAAAGAAGCCACTAGTATAAGACACGGGGCAGCGAGAGGGGAGGGGGTTGCCATTAATTCCTCTCCAAGTTCCGTGCACTCTGTTTCCTCCACGAAGGCGAGAAGCAAGCAAGTGGTGGGTGGGAGGAGGCTTTTTCCTTTCAAATAAATTAATCAATAAGAATATGAGGTGCTTCCTCTGCTATACCCAACAGCCCAGGCACGCCTGGCACATTGTTCTTCCAGTAACTGGGAATGGTAGGTGTCCAAAGGCAAAGAAAGGGAATCAGCTCAAGGCTTCGCACTAACTAGGCCAAAGATGTGGTACCTCTTCCAAGGAAATACAAGCATCACAGTAAACCAAAATGAATGTGTGTGCAGCCACCCGGGCTCGCAACTTTATTCCAGTAACTTGGAAGACTAAGAAACACAGAAGGCAGAGAGTCACAAAGGAACCTTTGTGCTCACCATTCCTGGAGAGCTGTCAAAGAGGAAGCCTGCTTCCCTAGGATGTTTTAAAGGACAGCCACCTAGAGCCTCACCTGGAACTGTGCAATTGCTAAAGGTGGCTGCCTGATGTGCTCATGTGGGACTCAGAATAATTTACTTGGATTTGTGGCCAAGCTCTGCCAGGTAGCTGGGTGGCCTGGGCAAGTCACTTTACCTCCTGTCACCCATGCACTTGAGCTTTTCTCATTGCATATGTTATTGTCAGGCATGAAGAAATGCCACCTTTCACTCCCCTACACTGGGTCAGCTTCTAGCCAGAGCTGCTCCTTCTCTCTTTTTGGAGTCTATCTTCATGTCCTGTCAGGATCTTCTGTCCTGCACTCTCCCTTCTGGACCGTGCCACCCTCCCAAGAGCCGGATGCCTGCACACACCCATCTCTCGGACCAGATAGCCGCTTCCAGAGAAGGAGACTGCTCACCTCCCAGTCCAGCACCCATCACAGTGCTTGTGCAGAGTAAGCGCTCAACAAACAACTTGAATTTTTAAATTTGAGATTTATTTTTCTTTTTCTTTTGTAGAGACAGAATCTTACTTTATAACCCTCAGTAGCGTGCCGTGGCGTCACACAGCTCACAGCAACCTCCAACTCCTGGGCTTAGGCAAGTCTCCTGCCTCAGCCTCCTGAGTAACTGGGACCACAGGTACCCGCCACAATGCCCGGCTATTTTTTGGTTTTGCAGTTCGGTTGAGGCTGGGTTTGAACCTGCCACCTTCGGTATATGGGGCCAGCGCCCTACTCACTGAGCCATAGGCACTACCCTAAATTTGAGACTTTTTTTAAATTTTAAAGATGAGATTAGATGGTATCTGCCTCTCCTCTAAATTCTTTGGTCTAAAGCAAACTAAAGTCCCCAGTAACCTTGTTGTGCCTATCTAATTTCACGGGGTTTCAATAATATAATTATCAAGGCATCCCTGTGAGGTTGGCTCACAGTCTGGCAATGTCCACAGCCTAATGAAGACGGTTTATTCTGTCAGTGTCTCCACTGGGAGTCACCTTTAACGAGGGGTGGGAGAACAAGCAGGTTGGGTTACTGTGTCTAATGCCCATCTACAGTAAATGGATCAACCTGACCATGTTGCCCACCCATGTGGCATCCCTTTGGATGGTACCAGGTGACATCTCAGAATAATCCTTACCCCCAAACACCCAGGACAATGGCTAACACATCATAATGGATCACACCACCACCTCTGGTCACCCGTGAAAAAGGACCCCCAGAATAGTCATCAACTGGGGCTCATGGGCTCATTAGGTTTCAGTGTACCCTGTCATGACCTGGGCTCCAGTCTGTGCAGCTGACACTGCTCCAACATGGTGAACGCAGGACAAGGAGGGGACAAGGGATTGAGCTCGAGGAGTGGCACTAGACGGAGGCCCTGCTCCTCCAGGGCCGTGCTAAGGGAGATCACCGCCACAGCCCCCGAGGCTGTCTGCAGGAGAAGCCAGTGCCCAGATGGCCTCAAGCCCACCACCCATGCAAGCCTCTTCACCAGGTGTGGGGTGTGGAAGCTGGGTCAGCTTCTAGCCAGAGCTGCTACTTCTCTCTGTTCGGAGTCTATCTTCATGTCCCGTCAGGATCTTCTCTGTCCTGCACTCTCCCTTCTGGATCCTCCCACCCTCTCAAGAGCCAGCTGCCTAATCTGTCCCTACTCACACCCACTAGAGAACAGATGCTTCCCTGGCCAGGACTGAAAAAAGAAAAAGAAAGAGCCTTCCTTTGCACCACTCTCTGGGAAACTAGAGCTGAGACTGAGGTTTGGAACTCAGCACAGCTGGGTCATCACCTACAAAGGGGTCCTAAGCGGTGAATACCTTGGAGTCTTAAGGGCCAGGTAGTCCCTTTTCTTAACAAGACAGGATTTGCTTACACACTCCACAGAAGAGAAGCTGTTCCTTGGCTTGTGGTGGACAAAAGACACTGTACTAAGTTAAGTGACCTGGATACTAGAGTCATCCCACTATCTAGAGTTCCCTAGGTCCCCGTTCCTACATTCCCCAAGGAGGAGGGCAGGCGGGAGGAAGGCAGTGGTGGGTTAGCCTGGACAGGGGCTCCCAGCCATACCAGCCATTTCCTCCCATGCCTGCCCGAGAGCACTTACAGCCAGCAGCACTCTGAGAGCACCCCAAGAAGGCTTTCGCATGAGGCCACCTCCAGCCATGCAGGTGCAAACAGGTAGAAAAGAAAGAAACCCCAGAAGGGCCACAGCTGAACCAGAAGGCTGTAGATGGCCCTGGCCACTGATGGGATCACAGCCTTTAGCCATTGGACCTGGTGGGCCAGCCATTTCTGGACAGTCCTGGGACTTAGAGAATAAGCCATCTAAAAATAAAATTAAATGTGGCAGTTGTTCCCCCCACCTCCTTAGGAAAAGAATCAGTTATGCAAATAAATCTAGTGGGTCTGGTGAACTTGGTGGACTCCCTTTACAACACACTGAAAAGGGTAAGATGCAGGCAGCACCTGTAGGTCAGTGGGTAGGGCACCGGCCACATACACTGAGTCTGGCAGGTTCATGGACCTGCTAAACAACAATGACAACTGCAACCAAAAAATAGCCGGGCGTTGTGGCAGGCACCTGTAGTCCCAGCTACTTGGGAGTCTGAGGCAAGAGAATTGCTTAAGCCCAAGAGTTTGAGGTTGCTGTGAGCTGTAATGCCACAGCACTCTGAGGGTCAAATAGTGAGACTCTGTCTCAAAAAAAAGAAAAGGGTAACACACTATAAAAGTTGGTAAGTTCCATTGATAACAGAGGATTTCCCTACTCAAATATCAAAGGTCTTGCATACATACAGAGGGAGAGAGAGAGAAAGGAAAGAATTGCCTTTTAATCCCAACCCAGAGCCAGTCAGAACCACCCAAAGAAAAGCAGTGCCTGGTGCCTTCAGGCCTCAGCCTTCCTACCTCCGTTGAGACAGGTTCTAGGCCGGCCACAGGGGCCCCATGGTGTGACCATGCTCCCAGGTTCCCACATCCTAGGAAGGTCCCGGGTCCTCCGTGTTTGCCCATCCCTGAGGACCCTCCCACACGTGCTTCTTCCCCATGCCATCTCCAGGTGGGGGGACAGAAGCCACAAGCAGAGCTCACGGCTTGGCCACACAGATGCCATGCATCCACTGTCCCAGCCCTTACCCTTTCACTTTCTCCACAGGAAGAAAGTCCAGGCTCACACTTTCCCAGGACAGGGAGCCCGGGAACCAATCCAAAGCCTTGGCCTTTCCATTTTCAATCAAGCAGCCTGAGCAAAATACCAATTAAACACCATATACAAACAAGCATTCTGTGAGGCAACAGGAAAACACAAAAAATAAAACATGATTCTTGCCCTCAATAAGGTTTTGATTTTAGGAGGAAAAAGCACTAACACCCACGAGGCAGGATGAATGCCTCCATCCCCTTCCACCAACCCGAGAGCAACACTTCCTCCAAAAGAAGCGGAGTTGTTGATAGAGTCAGGCCTTCTTAGCCAAAACCCAGAACAATGGCCCAGGGACATGTGGCCCATCAGAAGGAACCAGCACTCGCTAATGTACCTGGGACAGGGGCTATGTCTCTGAGGCACAGCCCAGCGCTTCAGCTGGGGAGAAAGTGGTGGCTGGCAAGGGGCAGAGATGAGAGCTGGGCCGGCACAGATGCAGGGGTTTCCTACCAACTCTGGATCACCCAACTTCCCAGCTTCCCCATTTCTGTCCTGACTTGAGAGTTGAGGCAGAAGTTCCCAGGCCACGCAGCCCACTGTGAG
This sequence comes from Perodicticus potto, assembly GCA_963574655.1. Classification (NCBI taxonomy): domain Eukaryota; kingdom Metazoa; phylum Chordata; class Mammalia; order Primates; family Lorisidae; genus Perodicticus; species Perodicticus potto. The sequence continues at coordinate 86,766 of CAUYRH010146317.1, read as the reverse complement.
GTCACACCGTGGGGATTACCAAGTCGCCGTGGGTCTGGGCAGAACGGGAAATGAGCAAATCAACCCGAGAAAGAGCCAAGCGGGATGTTCCCTGGGCACCGCAGGGCCAGTGCCCACGAAAGAATCCTGGAGTCCAAAGGGCAGGTGGCCCCCTTCTCACCACTTTAATTACATCCTTGCTGAACTGGGGTACAAGAAAGGGAAGCGGGGATCGAAAATCTAGCCTTGTGGCCATAAGCCTATGATTACTCACACCACCTCTGTGTGCTTGAAGCTGCTTTCCCATGTCTGTAATGCGTCTCATACCATCCTACACACTCACTGTCACCTCTCCTCACCCCAGCGCACAGAGAAGATCTGCTTATTATGTGCACTTAGGTTGTGTTGTGCTATTCAACAGAATGACCAACTCCTGTTATTATAACACAGGTTTTGCTGGAAACTCAAAAAAGACTTGGCTCTGTTGGCTCGCAGGGAATCTGGGCTCTGCTCCTCCAAAACCTTTGTTCTCCAGATGTCAGCGGAAAGTTATGAACAGCTCTCCCCCTGAGCTAAGTCGCTGAGCAGTAAGTGAGGCAAGAAAGGCCACTCACTGTATTTCTCAGCCTCCATGAAGTTGTCACTGGGAGAGGAGCCAGGAGGGAGGAGGCAACTTCGGAGACAAGATCGTAACTCTCTGTCATCCTGCAAAGTGGAGGAACTCGTGTCAGGAGTGGAGAACTAGGCTCAATACAGACAAGCACAGAGTGGGGAATCTGGGAAGGGAGAAACACAGCATCAATACAGTTGGGAGTGAAAATTTAACTGTGCTCAAAGAAGGCCAAAAAAGATCTAGGATTCCTAGCGGGCGTCAAGCTGAGCATGAGTCATCAATGAAGCGCTGTTTTTTTAAAAAGCAAGCAGGATATAAGAGCGCAGATACAAGAGTACGGAATGTGGAAAACACTAAGACATCTTGCCTTTGTACTCTGCAGTCATCAGAGTAGTGTTTGAGTAAAAGATCTGGGAAACTAGAAGGTTCTAAAGAAAGGTACAAAAACAATAAACGGGTTAAAAGGTAACAGATCTATGAGTTCAGATCAAGGAAGAGAGATTATTCAGGAAGAAGCAGAGGCAGAGAACCAGCAAAGAATCAAAACCTGAGGGGTTCAGCCCAAAACTGGTGATGAGAAACTTTGTCTTCTCTGGAATAAAAAGGAAATGGGTTGAACTGAAGCATAAGGGATTGAAGGCAGAAAAAAAGGATTTCCTGCTATTGAGAGATGTCTTTCAAAATAGAACCAGTGTGGTGAAGAAGAGGTGAGGCTGGCCAGTTCTCGAGGCCCATCTGCCCCGCGAGGGTACATGTTCCTCCACCACCCCAACTCTGTCTGCTCCATATGGCAACGATCTGGATTTTTTAAAAAAGTCAAGCTACATTGTGCCAACATCAGAACGGCCACACTAAGGGAGCCCTTTCAGGAAAGGTGGGGGAGAAGGCAGAGGAAACAGGGGAAAACACAGGGCAAGATACGGGCAAAGGAATGAGACCAGTCTGTGTAGCGACACAGGTGGTTGGGTGGTGGTTTTGTTGCTTAGGTTTTCACCGTGGGATCCCTAAGTTAGCAAATCCACAGAACTCCAAGCTCTTCATCAGCAAAACTCTGGTTAAGAAAACTATCCTAGCTGTCACATGCAAGTGTTGGCACATGTTCCTTGACCAAGTACGTGATGGCCACCCCTGGTTCCTGCTGGACACTGAGAGGCTGTGAGTCGGCATAGCCAGCCAGGAGCAGAGTGTAAAGCCCCAGGCACTGGGCCATCTGCGCCTCAGCCTTTCTCATCTATAAAATGAGAGGGTAAAAGATATGACTTCACAGTTCTCAGGCTATAAGAAATTGCTCAGTGACCATTTACCACACCCTTCCACAAGGGATGACAGCTATGCTCGAAGAGCTGGACTTTGTGATTCCTCAGATTCTCTTGTTAGTTGCAGGAACAAGACCCTGGCCCTAAAAGTCAATTTTAGGGGAAGGGAGAAATTTTTAAGAACACTTTGAAATGATTACTATGATTTACCCTAATGTAAGAAAATATAAAATTAGGCCCAGGTTTGTTCAATCCAGACTCCCTCCAACTCAACCCTAGGCCCCCAATCATCCTGTCTTGGTCCCCCATCTGCTGAGCTCCTCACAGCTTAAAACATGGCCGAGGGAGGAGGCACCAGGTGAGACCTACAGCTCCAGCCTTTTGTGAAGGAGACCCAAAGAAGCTTATTACTACTCCGTACTAACACTGAGCAATTTTAAACTTATTTACTTTTTCAATGTCTATGTTGGAGCAGATTCAAGATGATGCCTGTAAAACAGCATTCCAACTCACCTGACTTTCACTATGCTTGCTCGAGTGGAGTGTGGGGACCGGGCAAAAATGGCACGTGGGAGGGCATCACGCACACACAGGCAGGGGAGACAGCGTAAGCACAGCAGCGTCACACTAGATCTGAGAATCACCACACGAGAGAGGGGGTGAGAAAGGACACACAGACCCAGCAGAGAATGGCCTACTCATCATTACGGAGTTGGCTTATAAGTCCATCCAGAATCAGAACGTCAGGGGGAAGGGTGCCACAAGCATGGGTGGGGGGCACATTCTACAAACTCAGCAATTACTTTTCCAGTTCAAGTCAGGCTGGATGGGCAGAGATCAAGAGGCAGCTGTTCACAGCTGCATTTCCTGGGGCTGCTTGTTACTGACACTCTGTCATTCAAATTGGGACCTGAAGCCACAGTAGGCACCAAGTCTGTCTCCCTACAATCCACAGCAAAAGGAGAGTTCGTTCTTTTTTAAAGAGCTGTGGCACACATTTTTCAACCCTGGAGAGAAAATGAAGAGAAGTGGGATTTTTCAATCCTGACACTGGCAGGAAAGGGAGTCTCTGGCAGGTCACACCAAGCCAAGAAGTGTCTTTTCTCCCAAGTGCACCAAGGGCCCCTTTCAAATACAGGTACTACAAGAAAAAGAGAAGTAGGTGTGAAAGTGAGGCAAGAAAGGGAACCCAAGGATCGTGCCTGCTTCGTCTAAGGGTATCAACATCTTTAAGGCATTTTGCGGTCTTTTTGATGCTATAACCTCCATATTGAAAGACATAAAACACAGAACATTACACCTGTCAGGTGCTGGGCCCTGAACTATCTCCAGGCAGCTGAAAGTCAGTACATCAGACTTTTAACAATGTGAAAGTTAAAGATTAGAAACATGTTGGAACACTTACTTTATGCGATGCCAAAAATGTGTCTATAACCTGTAAAGGGAGATGGGTGCGGAGCGTCGTGTGAAAAAGATGACTGTGCTCATGCTATGCACAAAAGTAAGGGCCCCACTTGCCTTCCCTTCCTTCCTTCTTTCCTTCCTTCTTTCCTTCCAGGGGAAATCGTTCTTGAAATCTGACATGCTTTGCAACAGCAGTAAGTTAACTGCTCCACAGAATACAACTGGACCACTGAAGTCCTGTGCAAATTTCTGAGCCCAATTCTGTTCTGACACCCGAGGTTGGGAGCCACTGGTGTAGGAATTAATTCATGTTGGCCTGGGAACGTGCTAATTTAGACAAGGGCTCCAGGTCACATCCTGTATTCTCCTGAATTACTCCAATGACAATAAAAACCCATGGAAAACAAAGAGATACTTTTTGTAGGACACTGCCCTTCGCCTATCCATAACTTAGGAATTGGTGGCTATGCTTGGCTAACTCTCCCTTGACAAGGAATATGAAAAGTTCGCATCTACTTACCCTCCCACCGTCTGGTAGCATAATCATGTCGCTGGTAAGCAATTATTGTTCCTTCTTCAAGTAATCAGCCTAAATTTTCATTTATAGCTGTACCTGTATATGCACAACTACATGTGTGATATGGTATTAAAGCTTTTTTTCCAAAAATTGAAAAATCCAGAATGCCAAAGATAACACAATATACCTTGAATGCCACATCCTATGGGTAGCAGCCAAAAAAATCAAAAACCAAAACAAAAAAACCTTATAAAATGATTTATGCAGGAGTATTAAAATTTTCCTCAAAAGTTCTCAGGCAATTGGGTGCCTCTTTAATTTTCACCCTTACAATAAACTCTTCCGCAGGTTTTGTTTATTTTCAGGAAACATTTCACTTTTTTTTTCAAGACATGAGGTGTGAATGATGCAAAACAGTATTTGGATATGTAAACTGAATTATTTGCATAATGCATTACTAATCAGTGAGTATGAATTCTGGAGTCTGAGGAACCGAAATCCAGTGCCATAGAATTTTTTAAAATCTAGATTATAAAATTAAAGAGCATCGCCCTTCAGTGGAATAATGTACACATTTGCATTCCATTTATAAGAAGAAGAAACTATCCCTACAGAGTTTTCTGGAGAATATTAAATAAGTGGCCTTTGCTATACACTGACTCAACATTAGGAGTCACAAATGTCCTAAATTCACAGGCATGACCATGGAGCACCAAGATGACGTTTTCATCAAAAAGGGCAGACACACCCCCAACTCCACAACAGTCTCCCAGCTAACCTACAGGACCCTGAGAGGGCAGCCTGACCTTGTGCCTACCCTGGCCATCAGGTCAACATGGTCACTGTGTCGCAATGAGCTGGGCACCATCTACTCCCTTCTCCAGTTGGTTCCCACTGGTAGTCTCAGGCAAGCTTAGCCCCCTTCTTTGGGGAAAAACACTGACATGGATGTGCAAACAGTGGAAAGAAGAATTATTCCAGCTTTGTGCACTTCCTTGGTCAACCAAGCACAATACACCAAGTTTAAGAAACTATTTTTCAGGGCCAGGTGTGCTGGCTCATGCCTGTAATCCTAGCACTCTGGGAGGCCAAGGTGGGTGGATCGCCTGAGTTCATAAGTTTGAGACCGGCTCTGAGCCAGAGTGAGACCCTGCCTCTAAAGATAGCCAGACGTTGTGGCAGGCGCCTGTAGTCCTAGCTACTCAGGAGGCTGAGGCAAGGGGATCAACCGAGCCCAAAAATTTGAAGGTTGCTATGAGCTGTGAAGCCATGGAATTCTACCAGGGGCGATAAAGTGACACTGCTTCCACAAAGAAGAAACTATTTTTCTAAACCAACACTTTTTCAGAAAGGGATGAAATGGGGAGAAGAGGAAAAGGAGGTGTAGCCAAGTGGTCAGCCCCAGAGAGTGGCACCATCCCATTCCCAGCACAGTGGCCTGTCGGGCCCCTAAACTCCCAAAAGTCACCTGCACGCTCGGAACTGCCCAACGCATACAAGCAAGCGCTCACATGCATGTCCTTGAGGGTGCCAGGTTACATTTCCACAACAGCTGCTCCTATTGTCCACTGCCAGTGAAGCCAAACCAGCCTAAAATTTAATTTAATCTGCTGTAAACCCAAGTGTCAGACACTTAGATGGCAGCTAAAAGCGCCACTCTCAGATAACTGAGTGACACTTACTAATAATAGCCTCTGTGAGCACAGAGCAGGAGCTGACATTTTGTGAAACCAAAGGTCCCTGGGCCTGGGAACAACTCAGCAAGACTGGTCTCAGCTTCCAGAGAGAGGAAGGCCCACCTTGGCCTCCTGCATGACTGGCTGCACGAAGCCCACGGGTGACCTGGCTTTTGACAAACAGGAGAGCAAAATATCCCTTTCCCAGCTCTGCAACCACACGTGCCCCCTTTCCTCTTTCATCCTGTACCTCAGTGCTCCCTTACAGGGAACGTGGCTTAACCCAGGACCACATTCTTTGTCCCCTTCTTTCTTAGAGTGTGGTCAGCCTCCTCTAAGGGACACCATCTTTCTCTAACAGGACTCAAACCGCTAAAGGAAGGCCCGAGAGCCTGTCCTTAACAGCAGTCCCAGCCAAGTGGGCACTTCCCACCTGCTTCTTCCCAACACCACAGCAAAGAGGCCCCTGTGCTGAAACCTCATGCAACCCCAACACTTCTTCATGCTTGGAAACTCATGAGCTCTCTGTTCTTCCAGAAGAATGAAGAAAGGTGCACAATGCAGACCCTAGGCTGATCCTTTAACAACGAGCTTTCCAGAGACCAGACTGGAGCTCACGGGTTCCTTCTTCCCCACCAGACACCTGGACCCTTGCTAAGTCTGAGCCAAACCCTTGGTGAAGAAACAACACCCACTAAACAAGGCCATTCTTCCCTCTACTAGTCACACAGTGCCTTTACTTTCTGAAAAAAAAAAAAATCTCAAATATATGCAAAAGGAGAGAGAATGGTATAAGCCAACACCCAAGTACACATCTTCCAGCTTCAACCACTACAACTCATGGCCATTCTTATCTATAACCCTATCACTTCCCTAGCCCAATGCATTATTTAAGTAGATCCCAGACATCATATCACTTCATCAGTAAATACTTTGGTATGTATTTTTAAAAGATAAGGACTTTTATTTTTCTTTTAAGCACAACCACAAGACCATTCGCACCCCCCAAAAATTAAGTGACAATAATTCCTTATCATCAAATAGAGGAGTGACTTTAAACTCTGAAATACTTCTTCCCACCTGGGTCATGCTTTGGAGAATCCTTTCTTACCAAGGTTCAAAACTAAAACTGCCAAGCAAACCTTTGGAGAATCACACTTTCTAAAGGGCCCTGTTTAAAACCATCATGCACATCAGCCCACACTCCAGCCCCTCCCAGTTCTTTGCCCTATTTAAGGCTGAATACACCCTCCAAGAGCCCTCTGTGACTCCCTCAAAGGCATGACCCTCTGAATCACCACATCGACAAGCAGGTGACTCCCAGTGTTCAGAACTGGAGTTCATTTTTCTGTGAAGGAAGTGCTCTCCTGGATAGTTCTACACAGAATTCATTCACAGAGCATGTCTTGGATATACAGCTGACTAGATATGTCAGTTATGTTCCAAATGGGTTTACACAGGTCAAGGTTCTGCAGGCAAGAGCAAATACTATTTTTAGACAGGATAAGGTCACGATGCTTTTAGAGACAGTGAGGTCTACAATAAAACCTATTGATCAGCCTCTGGAACTAGTGCTCCAGAGAGACATAGAGATTGAAACAAAAATTGCCTAGCCGTTTTCTCTGTAGACTTGGTGGGTAAAAGCTTGTTGGACTTAATATCTTCCAGGGTATAAAATAAGTAAGAAGTAACTGTGTAGAGATTACTGAAGTCCACTTAACCAGACGCAGAGGCAGGTCATAGGAAATACACTCATGGCGGAACTCTAAAGGAGGGAGATTTCAAGGCAACAAGTGCTGCAACCCCCAGGAGAAAGATTAAAGGGATAAACACGAGTCTTCTCGACTTAGTGAAGGCAAAAAAGACAGGCTGCGTCCAGGATTTCTGCATGGGCTGTTGTCCCTAAATTTGCAACTGTGACCCTTAGTCCAGCATGAAGATGAATTTGGCTGTGTCAGAATTTGACAAAAATTGGTTATCTACTTTGACAATTTTTTAAATTTCTATATTGACTTAATGGAATCCTGGAAAATTGTAAAGACCTTCCTCCTCTCTCTCTTCCTCTTTGTACACACACACACACAACATATATATACGTAACATGCACCTATGTTTACATGTAAATATACCTAAGTGTGTACATGTGTGCATATTCTGTCTTATGATGATAATGTTGAAGTGTTTGGGGACTTTTTTTTCCAAAAACGAGACAATAAGCCTTTCATAGGTATAAAGACTCCAGTAGTTACATCATTTATTGCCAGGTGAAACTTGAGAAGTAAATTTAGAAATCTTACAAACACAAAGGAGCTCGAGGAAATGAATGGCCAAGGCACAGAAAGCCACCGGGAAGTTATTTAACTGGCCCAAAGGTTCATGAATTGACTGAGGTTTCAGGAGCATACTCTAAATAATTTACTTAAGACAAACAGTAGCATTATGCAAAGTCACTAATGTAATGAACTATCACATCTTAAACTTTAGCCAGAGGTCTAAAACTGTGAAGTCAATCATGTCCCCCATGAACACCTCTCCTTTATCAGGGGTGCTTTATTGTTTTGGAAACTCAAGACCACAGAACTAGTGTGAAAACTGTAGGATATCTTCATTTATCATCCGCTCCCACCTCATAGGCCGGTTGCAAACAAAATATGCCACGGTAAACATAATCCATATATCACAATGTGACACAGCTGACCCCATTAGGGAGAGAGGCCCATCCTAGCAGCAGCTTCCTATCATACATTAACAATACAACGGCTGATATGTTCGCACAATACAATACAGGGTGTGAGGGGAGAAGGCAGAACATCGGGCATGAAATCCCAAACTTCAAATCTGAATACATAATTCTGTCACCTATCTCTGGCATGAATGTTATCACGCTCTTATTTCAGGTAATGACCAAAGGCGAAAGCAGAACCTTTGAGTTGCTGCCCTTCATTCAGCCTGTTATCTGCTTTTGGGTTGGGTTAGAGCTCAACTTTTGTTTCCTTGGTTTTTTTGTCACCTTTTTTCCTTATTTTTTACAATTTTTTTTTTTTTTTTTTTTGCCAGAGACAGAAAAACACACAAAATCTGAAACAGCTGATTGTCGGTGCCCTTACAGAGTATTCCTATTAAAAATCCCCAAAACATTATAAATTAAAGAGGCAATAATTTAAATAAACTACTTTTTTATTGAAGCTATAGATCTCGAAGAGTGCCTGTGACCTACAAGGAACACATATTTCACAACTGATTCATTTTCCCCTTATTCTGAGCACAAGGGTTAAGAAAAGAAAGTTTTAGATAATCACTATCTAAAGGATAACTTTGAATGCTCTTTTCAAGATGCTTCTCAAAACATCTTTTTATATCTAATTTAATGCCACATGTAAATGGTACTTGCTGGACAGTATAGAAAAAAAACAGAAACATCCGTACTAAAAGTCAATGGTAAACACCAAGTTTAGAAAATGGACGGCAAAGATCACATGTCCCAGAACAGGCCATATGCTTTTACCTACACGATGAATAAAAAAAGAACATTTTCCCTCAATTTATGCTGTCTTCAACACTAACAGAGGGAGAGTTCTTCTAAACATGTTGCATCGGATGCCTTTAACAAGCAAGAATTCGTAACTCCAAGGACTCAGCATATGTAGGCTATGTCCATACAGGGAAACCAGCTTTGGGGAGGAGGAAGGAGGAAAATATCACTGAATTCAGTCAGTTAATTGAATTTAAAATACCTGGTTGTTTGAATTCAACTATTTCTTTTTCAAAAACGTATTTCTATTTTGATGTAGTTACAGTTGCCCAAAAAAGCAAACTTGGAGAAAATACACATTACATTCTTTGGAGTTTATCAAAAAACAGCTTGCAACAATTAAAAGCCGGAGAAATCTTGTAAGCCTGGAAACTTCTGTGAATTATCACCATTCCATTATACCCTGCTTCAATTTTGCTTCCAGCAATTTGAAAGATGCCTTTAAGCTTTCTGCTGGCAGATCAGAAGTCCAAGCCTTAATCTCCACCATACTTCCATCTTCCAGCAAATCAAGAAAATATTCTGCCCTGTCTGCAGGTGAGCGCCATTCAGCAACTAGATTCCAAAAAAAAAGCAGGGAGGAAATCAGCCGGTGGTGTCCATAGTATGCTAGCACCTGACAGGAACTCAGAGACTCACCCAGTCCAAACCACCTGTTTTACCTACTTTACAAGATGAGGAAACACCTATCAAGGGGTGACAGGAACCCAAGGTCACTCAGCATGACATAATCAGGGTCAGAACCCAGGTGTCTTTGTTCTCACATCAGTGACCTTCTGCTAATATTTAAAAGTCAAAGTTTGGTTTTAGAAAAATATGTAATACCCAAAAGACCTCAATCCTCCCCTAAACCCGTCTTGGTAATTTTTCCATTGTTTCCGGGGAAGGGTAAACGTCTAGATGTGAGGCTTTGGCTAATTTTTATATTATCTTCTTCCTTCCTTATTGTTTGGTATTCAAAACTAGTTTTGTCATAATGCTCTCTATTGGAGTGTCTTCATATTACAGGCAGATGCTAGTCTTATTTTCTAGTAGAGGATGACAGGGGGACTGGAAAAAAGAATGCAGATTTTTTTTGTTAAAACTTCATAGTTTTTTTCTCTAACAGTAATTTCCCGTTCAGAAACAGGTATGGTTTCTCTCACCCTGAACTTCTGCCAAGTCTAGATTTGATCAAATTCAGAAACTGGTGATTTGAACGAATTCGGAATCCCATATTTTAGGAAGATGTGTTCTAGCAGAAAGCTATTGGTTGGCTATATTTTGCTCTTTCTTCCCCAAAAGATTTTTAAATAGTTTTCATTTCTAAAAGGATTTCAACTTCGGATTGTGTCGATGATGCCAAAGTCTCTATACATCTAATCAATCAATAAATAAGACAAACAAAGCACCATATGTTTATCCTTTACCATTTGGGAAGTGTACATTAATTACCGCAGATTGTCTCCTATGCATCCTCTCCCCAGTTGCAGACAGCAGTGCTCAAAAGGGCCCACAAAATAAAAATGTATGGGGTAATTAAATGGATATTTATAATTAGAACTTAATAATTTGCATCAGGGACAAATGAGCTCTGATTTTAATCTGCAGTGCATTTAGATTAGCCCAAAGATAGTGTAATTTGATGGTTGATAGGCCTCCTCTCGGATTATGAAACAATACTGAGCCTTCAAGTACAATGTTGTCTGTGTCAGGAGTGTTTGTTAAAGAAGAAGATGCAATGAAAATGTTTGACAATGTGAAAGCAGCCATAAATTACATGACAACTGTGTAAAAGTCATGATGAAACAAATAAAGGGCTGACCTATAATGCGTCTGATTCATTGTGACACACACAACTCCCCGCACTAATCTCTGCCCAGCCAACGCATTCTTAAGCGGGGAACTACTTAGCACCAGGAACGTTGTAAATTATCACTAGTCAACAGCATTGATTTTTAGTCGACATCTCAATCAGGTGGAAGTAGAAATACTACCCGGCTCATCCAACAGCCTCTTAACCAGTCTGCTGCCCCTCCGAGGCCCCTCAGTTATGGCTTTGTTAAATATCCATTGCTCTCCCCATTCGATATTTATTGTAGTTTTGCCACATCCAGGCACTTGGCCTGGAGGGTCACCAGCCTGCCTCTTGGGACGTTAAATTTGCACTTACCTAACAAGACAGAACCAAATAAAGAAAGAAGAAACAAAAGGCCACCATCAGAGATCTGGCCTGATTTTCAAGAGAATAGAAGGAAAACAGGGGGCAGGGAGTGGGGAATAAGAAGGGTTCTAAAGCAATAATACTCCTCTTAATCATTTCAGCTTTCTCAGTCTCGGAGTTCCAGCAAATAAAACTAGGAGCTTCTCTTTGGGGGCCCATCAGAGAGAACCACTATGCCCTTGAACCAGGGACACGTAGAGGAAACACAGAGACCAAGTGAAGGGTGAGTAGAAGGCCCTGCACAGACCCCAGGAAGGAGGGTGAACAGACCAGCACCACAGCAGGTCTGAAACTGAAGGTCTAGAGCTCCTGACCCATAGGAATTCTCAACTGTCACCGCCATCCCCACCGCCAACTCAGAAGACCCCTAGATCCATGTCAATGGTAACCTCTTGGTGATGGATCTGAACAGAGGGAATGTTCACCAAGAGGTTGCTGGATTGACAGCGTCCCTTGGTTCAAGCAGAAGCACTCACCAAGGGAGCAGAGCTCCCTTCCAACACTCGCAGTGCTGAGCCAACTCTTCCACTCCCGTGGGGCCTCTGCACACCGTAGGCGCTTCCTAACCACCAAACAATTCTGAAATTGTATAAATGAAGGTCTGTGGTAGGGGGACCCTGCCAATCTGAAAAGACGGGGGATACAAGGAAAACACTGGGATTTGGTTTTGGAATACGTTATGTAATTCCTCAGGTCTTGCTTCAGCAAATATTAATGGTGTCAGAGCAGCCTGTGGAGAGGCCACCATGCAGCTAAAAACTTGCCTCGGGGAAAGCCACATGTGGATCAGATGGAGTTGTTGACTGCAGTTTCCATTCAAAACTTCCCTCAAGTCTCCAGCACGCCTTCCAGTCTCGCCTTACCGCAGCACTAGTGCGGCCAGGAAGGAAAACCTCCTTCAAGCAGATTATTCCCCCTCATCCCCACTGTCCCCAACTCTCTCCACACACACTCACGCAGTTGGTCCTCAAGGACGATGCTGACTCTCCCCACCCTGTGAAGGTGTGATCAGAGATAATACACAGCTGCTGAACGCCAGGCTTGACCAGCCGTTAGAAGCCACAGCTGGTTTCTTAGTTACACACAGGTGGTGAAACCTCCTCCCTCTTCTGCTCAGGACCCTCGGCCACTTTCTGGCTCATTCTGGGCAGATGGGGAAGTGACTACTTGCAAAGCAGAATTCCTTACACTGCAACTTTTCTCAACAGTCCCAAGGCTCCTTCAGTGTGTCCAGAACAACTGTCCAGGACAACCACCCAGGGGCTGCAGGGGAACATTCTTCTCTTTCCCAGAAGACTAAAAAACTTGACCATAGAACACATGGCAGGACCAACAATCCAGAGCTTCCCACCCAGTTGATGCCCAGCCCCAGGGCACAAAGCTGCAAACCTATGGCGGGGAGGTACGAAAAGGGTAAGACTGAAGCCAAAGGACTGAGTTAATGGACCCCCCAGCGAAGTTATTTAACCCTTTGTGAGCCCAAATTTCCTCCCCTGCCAAAGAGGAAGAATATGATTACTTCCCCCCAGAGTTGCTGTGGGCTGGAGCAACAAAGTGTTAGGCTTCGAGCACTGACAACAGCAACTCTCCAAGTGCGTCCTGTGTGGCAGGGAATTCACGGGCCTTCTCTCATTTTCTCCCCGCACAGACTCTGTAAGGTAAAGATTTGGGCTCATTTTCATTTCACAAACAGGTTAAATGATTGCTCTAACTCTCCCCTCCAGTTACTGGTGAAGCAGAAATCTGAACCCAGAGTAACTGTGCCACATGCCCAGAACAAGCCCCTCCTGAGGCAGCACTGAGGGAACTGCCAATGGCCAAGCACCTGCCCCTCCCTGTGCACCTCCCCAATCCACAAAGGCCACCCAGTCGCCTCACCCTTCCCCACAGGCTCAGACAGGAAGGAGCCCAGCCACCCACAGGTGTAACGAGACCCTGAGGTCTTTAAGACCCCTGCCTGCTCTGCTCTCCTCTCATCTCAACACGTCCACCCACACCCGGGAAACTACAGGTGACCCCAGTGTCTAGAGGAGGAGAGAGTTCCGAGCTCTGAGTCATAATCACGGTAGTAACTGGCTTTCATTAAGTACTTTACCATGTGCCCAGCCCGGAGCCAAAAGGCCCCAAGTGTTCTCACATGATCGTCCAAGGCCTCTCAATGGGAGCCTCATGATTTACCCCCACTTTGCAGGTGGGGAAACTGAGGCTTAGAGAAATGAAATCTGCCCCAGGTCACACAGCTAGACACGGTGTACCTCTTCATCCTCAACCTAAACCATTTTATTTCATGTAATCAAAGACTAAAGAGGATGAGCTGTGATGCCATGGCACTCTACCGAAGGGGACATAATGAGACTCTGTCTCAAAAAAAAAAAAAGGCCAAATAGGAAAAGGCAGGAGATAAAATATTTTTAAGAGCTTATCTCCCCCCTCCTTCAGCCCCTCTTCCCTTTCTTACCAGCTCAGGTTACAAAGGCATCTATGTGGGAGGGAGGACTCCGTCTAAGGGTGTGGCTGATTTTCGTGAGTTGTCTGTGGGATGAGCTCAGAGGCCCCACACTTTTCCAGTTTCAATTTGCCACTAGATAAGGAAAAGGAAATCCCACCGCCCCCATGAGGCCTCAGCCTGGGGAAGTAAGCGTCATTTTAGCATATTTTCTATAGATGTTCACAATGGTGTCTTTTTCTAGTCTATGGTGAAAAAATATATTTTTTTATTGGGTGAATCGCATTTCAGACAAGTCCCCAAACCACTTGGAACCCTGGTATCCCCCTAGGTGGAAGTCTATGAATCTGGCTTTTGCCCCAGATCTGGTGAGAACCAGAACATGCCTCCTGCCAGTGAGTAACAGGGCAATTCAATTACCTCACTGCTTGTGGCAGGAGAGCAAAGACTGCACATTAAAAGAGCTAAAAATGTCAGGAAGTTATTGGTCTGATGATTCTTGCTTGCCAACACTCATATATGAAAGCATAATGTCACAGTAAACTAAGAAACACAGACACAGACCAACAAAGATAAGATAATCGAGAACAAAACAAGCCCAAACACATGGGTTTGCCATCAGCCCTGCCTAGGAAAGGCTGCACTTCTAACAAGGGCACCTTTTCCCTACCTCGGGCCCTTTCTGGCAGTTTCTTGCATGTTATCTTTCTCCGCCACCAACAGATTAATTTACAGGTCCTTTCCAACAAGTTAAACTTCAGCCATTTAAAAAAAATTAGTTTCCAGCCACTTCCTACCTACACATGCAGGCCCACTGGCCACCCAACGCCCACCTGTACTACGGGGCCTCACACACCTGGTCACCAGCACACAACCAGACCCTTCCCATTCTGGTCCTCACGTTAGTGGTGTTATCACTCTTTTTTTTCCCCCAAGCCAAGAAAGATGATAGAACCCGTGTGTAGCCAGAAGACTGGCCTGAACTGGTTCAGTGGGGGGAAAAAAATTGAGTTATGTGTCTTTTTATATATATAATTTTTTTGCCTGTAGCCAAAAGACCTGGGAGCATTTGATGTACAGTCAGCAGGTATTTAAAAAAGAAAGAAAGAAAAAGAAAAAAAAAAAAACAACACTGAAAGGCTTGGCTGCACTGAGGCCCTGACACGCTCTCATCTAAAGCCTGGCCCTCGGCCAAGTTCATCTGTTAATGGACAGCCACAACCAGGGCCTGCACCTCCCCCAACCTCCCTCCACCCCTCCCGGAGTCTTCTCTGTTCTCCTACCTCTTTCGAGCTCCTAAAAACTAGACATCGATTATGTCTGCGCTTTTCCCTTTCTATTCAAGATAAACAAAGTGCTTCAAGTTCAGGGCGCACCCTGGGACCCTTGACAAAACAATCTATCATTCTGTCTGCTAAACCAGTCTGGCTACACTACGGCCAGGGAGAGGAACGCTCCCAACGTACAATTTTCCCTTTGTGCTCCTTCCCTCTTGCCACCAACCTCTTTTCTTTACCACCTTCTCCAGAGCAGATGGACTTGACCACTTTGCTTAAGCCCCTCCTGGCAACCTCAAAAATTAAAGAAAGGAACCGAGCTCCTGGCTACCCCTCCTCCTGCCCAGGTTTTCTTCCTCCCCCTCTGTGGCCCCCACAGTCCTGCACACGCGTGCACGAATGCCGTTAGACACACACAATCCTTTCAACCCTCTCACCGTTGACACTCACCCAGAAAATAAATTAAATGTTAGGACTGCCCCCTCCTCTGCTCCCTGCAAGAATATTTTAAGTGAGTTTTGTTTTAAATCATATCCATTAATTTATCCTGACTAGCAATTAAATGCAAGCACACTTTTTACAACCAGTACGGAATGTATTAATTATAACTACAATTGGTCAAATGAGAGCACAGTCCTTCTGAAAAATATTAATAAAATACATAATAAATAATATTAATGAAACAAAAATAGATTCATAAGCCTTGGCCAGGGCTTTTATTATTTCACACAAGGGGAAATCCAGCCAACAAAACTTGCTACACACACTTTGGCAGGACTCTGACCAAGCGCCACCCGTAAACTCCAAAGAGCGTGTTTTGGCAGAGCCCTGGTGTTGGGGGCCTCTGTGTAGACACCGCCAAGAAGGGCTGATGGCCCCAGCACCCAAAGCAGTGTCCACAGTGTCTTACCCAGCTCACCCAAGTGGACAGGAAAAGTTACCCACAGGCTGCTTCCTCTTCCTAAGCCACTCCCGGCTGTTTTGTTAATGTCCACCCACCCTTAAAAGGATAAATGAAATCCCCCAGACCCCCAGGGGGAAATGAGCCCAGCTAAATTAAAGGCTCAGGATTCCGGCAACCATTGGCCTCTGTATTAAGGCACGTATACTGCACCCAGCGCTGGAAGCTGCCTTTGTTCCTGCCACACCGCCAGGCCCCTGCTAACCTGTCTCCACATCACTCAGCCTCACGCCTCACCCCAACACTCCCTGCCCCCTCCCCTCCTCCCAAATCCAACACACCCACCACACAATCGAATCTAATTAAGATCAGGAAGAAATTTGCATTTTCTTTTCACTCTACCCCCAGTAATCACAGAAGTTCTTCAAATTTTGAGAATTTTGTTCCTCTGCTAATTATTTCCCTCATTTTGCATTTCAAGGCACAAAGACAGTCTATCTCACTGGTGGTCTATTAATAGTTTGAAGTTTTGAGCATCAGAAGGTGGGTTTTTTTTTTTTCCTTTTAAAAAAACTATTCTGTCATTTCCAGTTTTGTAAAAAGGTCCTTTTTTTTCTTTTTTGGTGATAGTGGTGGTGGTGGCATTAATGTTGCTTCAGAAAGACAGCTTCTGTGCCATTCTATGTATTATGATCTGGTTTTCCCTTTATAATAGCTACTCTCTGCCTGGTTTACTGATTTACAGAACCTTGGTATGTGAATGGCCAAAAAAAAAAGGAAAGAAAGAAAATTCCTTGGCATAAGTATATGTTTGCTGATCAAATTTCAGATCATGTGTTGTTCATTATTATGACTTTCCTTGAGAAACAGTTTGCCACAGTGAGATGGATTCACTTTATATGCTCTCTACCCCTCCGCTCCCTTTAAGGACTTTGAAAAACAGTACAATTTTTTAAAGGTACATTTAAAGCATGAACTGGTTTGGATTAAAACAATGTTTCGACGTCCGTAAATTCCTTCAAAATACATTCTCAAAAGACTTATGCAAAGCCACACATGATTTTTGAGGGAACTAATGAGATTGTCCCACCAACAAAATTTAATGGTGATTTAAGAAATTCTCATACTTTTCATTTACTTCCTGTGGAATTATTTGTGTACTTGACGTTTATACATTTTCTCCATTATATAACAATCTACCCTGGGTACACTAGGTTATGCCAATCTATCAGAATGAAATTTGTACTCCATATAAGCAGAAGTTTCCAGTGGTTTTGTCTTACCATTATGTTTCAATGTAAAGTGTTATTATAGCAGAATATGAAGCACAGCTACTCCAAGCTCACGTTTTTAACTCTAATACTGTAATCTTTCTTGCTGCTTCTAGGGCTGTGTCAGTGTTTACATTCCTGGAAGTTAAATAAACCGACATGGCAAAACTCCTGGATAGACTGAATAATAAGGCTTGTGATGACTAAATTGTTTACTTTTTACCTTGTTAGGATCCCTTTCTTGTAAAGTTTGGTGGAGAGACAGACAGAGAAGGAATGAAGGGGGGTTGATACGAGATAGAAAGAGAGAGATTTATACACTGGCTCCCATGTGTCACAAAGACCTTCCTATCCACAGTCCACACGAAGGAAGCAAGCAGCAAGCCTAAGTTAGTCTTGCCTGTTTTGTTTTATTTTCTTAAATACCAGATCATATGAAAACCCCTTTCTCCACTACCCATCCACCCTCATATAAAGATTTTTTTTGCACATTTTCAAATAGCAAATTAACCATTAGATTTCATCATATCTTAGTGAAGCAATTACATCAAGAAAATGATAGTGCGTGTGGAATCAATTATGCATGCAGTTGGCCGGAGACCAAAGGCTGTGAAGTCGGAGAGGGCAGAATCGCTCTACACACACAAATAAAAAGCCCCTGGATCTCACAGATGGACCCCATCAGTTCATCTTACTGCCTAAAAAGTTCATGCACTTAATAATTTATTTGTGTTCTGGATACTGTTTCCCAGCTGAATATTAACAACTTTGAACTGAAGCATGCTTTTAGCATGGTATGGATGGAACTCATGGTAGGGCAAAGCCAGGTCCCTCGGAGGTTAAAATTATAGTTATGTTTCTTACACACTGTTCATTTTCCATCACAATTTATTTTCTTTCATTAAACATTCCTTTTAATCAGAATATCAGTTTCAGTGTTCTGATTCTGCTTGTTAACCAGTGATAAACTCATAAACCAAAGATGAACATGAATAATACAGCATAGGGCTGTTCAACAGGAAAGGCAAACACCAAAATCGCAGGCACTCAAAAATCGGAAAGCGTTAGTTAGCACCTTATTTTCACAACCAGAGCACTCGTGCACGTTGAGGGAGGCAGCAAGCAGCCCGGAGACCACGATTTACTTCAGTGACTTATTTTAGTGATGAGGACACACCGCAGCTCAGAGCAGCAGGAAAACTTACTTAGTATAAAAGATAAAGGAGTCAGCCAAACCCAGGCCCAAGATGTTCAGGTGCTAGCCATATATTTAAGGAAAACCCCAAAGCATGGTTAGTAAGGTTTGTAGATGGGTAGCCTTCTCTCTTCCAAAGGAGGAGCCTGATGTCTTAATACACTGGAATAGCCAAGTCTCCCTGCCATCAAACTGCTAACAACCAAATGTCCAGCAACGTTTGTGGGAGAACAGAGACAGGCAATACATATTTCTGCACATATCTGGAAGGGGCCTCAATCACATACTTAAATTTTACCGTCTTCTCCCCAAATGAGAACGATTTCTAGCCAACACATCCACAAACTGTACTTAACGTTAAAAGAAAACGGATAAAACATATGTAATTACTCAAGGTTAGACTTCTAATTCCTCAATTCACTAAAGGAAACTTGGCAAGAAGATGCATCATTTTGCTCCTTTCTACTGGGGCATCCGAGGAGAGCCACTGAGGCAGCTAATACACAAAACATGATCAAAAGTGATTAACAACAGCTTCATATGCAAATTGCATTAATGAAGGAGTGCAAAGTCATCATGTAAATTAAATATGTCAAATCTCTTGGTGAACTTTCAATCTTGAGAAGAAAAAACACTGCTTTAATTTTTTTACATCATCAATTTTGCAAGATTGAAAATCTAAGAATCTTGGTGCTATAAACAATTTTCACCTTTTTTTTCTCCTTCAGCAGGCTGACAGGCCAGCCTGATGTGCACCGAATGTACATGTTAATAGGCCAATCAAAAATGCAAAACAATTCGCAATTACTGGAAGGACCTAATGGTCATTAGAATTTACAACTAGGTAATGAACTGAAGTCTGCCCACACCATGCATATTCATAAAGCAATTTAGCCTTTGAAGATTAAAGAAGTGCTTAAAATTCAAATGAGCTTTAGCAAATTATCAGTAAGATTCATCCAAAAAGCAAAGGGTTTTTCTTCCTATGATTTCCTCATTTTTTAAATGCAAAATTGTTATATCTTCCAGACTGAGCTTAAACTAAACATAGAGCTTCTAGTCAAGCCAAAGGGGCTCAGAGACAAACAGAGGCTGCAAACATCGTTACGGACTTTGTTCATAAAACTAAGCCCTTAAGAGCCAAACCTATCTCTAAACATGGTAATTTATCAAAAACAGCCCAGAGTTGCTCATAGGCAACACTGCAGTCCTCCAACAGAACAGATTAACACGAGTCCCCCCCACCCTCCCAAAAAGCCTTTTTCCCCTCAAGTTGTCTCTCCTGTGTAAACATCCACTGTGGTATAAAAACAGCTTTTTCATCAGCTTGGAGTGGCATTAATTTTAGAAGTTTCTGCTTCCAAAGGGAAAAGAGCAAGAAAAGAGAAGGAGGAAGATGGGGGGGAAGATGGGGTCTGGCTCACTCCTGAGGAGTGAGAATCCTGTGTTTGCTATCTGTCTTTCCGATTTCCCCAGCGCTGCACTGGCAGCATCTGATCCGAGACAAATGGATCAGAGGTCGTGCGGACATCAGCTGACATTCGGAAAGTTGTGGTGTCCACCCGCCACCACCACCCCACCCCCCTTATGAGACAGCATCGTGGGAATTTGCACTTTCATGCTTCCCAATTACCAGTCTGGAGGAGAATCCTTTCCTCGAATGCTAACTCACACCTTACTAACCTCTTGACATTTTAAAAATTCCAGTGACAGAATTCCCAAGGAACCCCTCCCACCCCAACACCCCAACCCAGGTGGAAGGAGGAAAGTCTAGGGAAGTCCTGTCCCCAGTGGTATGCAAGTCAGGCCGAGACTAACAGCTTCGAAAAGGCCACGTGTCCCAGCTCCCTGCTCCACCGCTAGACCCAAAAGCTCTCAAGCTCTTGGCTGGCTGTGGGAATTTTGATTGCACTCCTATTGAAAAGCATTTCAGTAACTTCTCTCTGCCACCCTTCTGCCCCTCCAGACCCCAGTCTCAGGCTTTTCCTAGAGTTGATCTTACTGAAAATGTGGAGCTATCAAGGAAGTAAGAGAGAGCAGGAAAGAGTAAGGAGAAAACCTCAGGTGCAACCCCTGATCTGTTCACTCTCTTATCCTTGGTCCCTGCTCAGAAAGGCGCCACACTTTAACATTTATTAGAAGGGATAGGGTGCAGAGCTGCAAGGAACCCGCACCCACAACCATCTGTATGAGCCACAGATCCACAGTCCTGCCCAATTCCCTTCAACACTAATGTTACTCTACATGAGTAGAGTTCAATGAGGGTTGATATGGGATGTGACAGGGGAAATCAGAATTAGATTAAAAACAAAAGTTTAGAAACCGATGCTACACTGCAGAGCAAATGGGACTTGAAGGCCAAATTTCCTCTAACTGCCTTCAAGTGATTTTCCCTATTAGAGCGTTTTGCCTGCCACCCCCCTGCTGGCAATGCCGAAATCACATCAGAAAGTAAAGTGGAACGCATATAGGAAAGCTTAAGATATCCCTCCTTAAATACGATACCTATATATTTAATATATAGTGATTAACTTCTGGTCAGGAGTGTGCAGGCAGCAGGCTGCCCCAAGCAGATGGGGGGGGGGCAGAGCTGGGACAAGCACACAAGACAGGTCCGACAACAATGCCTGCTGTCAGCAGCTGAATTATTTTTATACAGGAATTTTTATCTCTATTGTACAAACAAGTACGTGTCTGTGCTGACTTGTTAAGCAATCCACTTGTATGTAGAATAAGATTTTTTTTTCTTTCTTGCTACCAGTCACACAGCTCTAAGATCAGAAGAAATACATAGTCTTTGAAGCTGCTCAAATGTTTTAGTTAAAAGGACAGCAGTTGTTTTCAAAGATCCAAGAGTATCTTTATCAGAATTAAATTTTTCCTTATTGATTTTTCCCCTTAACATAACAAAAACATAACATGAGAAGGTTACGATTTATTATTAAAATTTTTTTCAGCCTTTAAATCATTCTTCAGTAGCCAATGTTCACTTTTAAATGTAAAGGAATAATTTTTTTTTTAAATCTTAGGGTGGGATGGAGGAGGAGAGAGAAACTCATGGGATTTAAGATTTAAAATTGGTTGATACATTGTTTTAACTGGGAACTCAAAGGATTTTAGGGAGTTAAAATAGACAGTAAATTGTTCACCATGGGCTTCCCCCTAAATGCAAATAAATCATGAAATCAAGGTATACCTTGAGTTGATGAAGGAAAATGCTTTATGTTTGGTTTGGGGGGGATTTTTGAAGTTTGCGTTCTGTTTGGGGGGGATTTACTGACCAAAAAGAAACTTCATACTTAAAACATCTCAAACATCTAAGATGAGAAAGATGAGACTTAGCACATAAGTGCTTTATGCTCCAACTAATAACAGAATCCAAGCTACACCTTATTTCCCTAAAAATTAACAGATGTGATTTTTTTGAGGTTTTTTTTTATGCATCATTACATATCAAGAAAGTGAACAACTGATGCCTATAAATTTAAATGCTCTGATGCTTAGCAGGAAGCTTCCTTGCTCTGATGCTTAGCAGGAAACTTCCTAAAGTTCAAACAAAATAGAAAACGGAGGTGGGTACACAGCAGCACCAGTGTTCTTTTCGAGAGCACCTCTGCAGGGTCCACAATAATTCCATTCTTCATTTTAATGGGAGTTTTTAATCAGTGGATTGGCCTCTATCTAAGACTAAGATCAAATTGTAGGTGTAATTGTTCAGCGCCAATGCTAACAACAGTGAGGATACAAACAAAAACTCATTGTGAGTGACCAAAGGTCCCCAGGCATCCCCTTCATCAACATACCTGCTCCAGGTTCCCACTGGGAATTCCCTGGTGGAGACCGATTCAGTTCTGAATAACAGGCTGCCAACCCTATCTGGAAAAGGGCGTGTGCAAGGCGCCTTCTTTTTACAGGAAGTTTAAACCTGATCATCTCACCTTTGCTTGGCTATAATTTGTTGTTTAGCACTCTGAGAATGTGGTATTTTATCTATCAAAAGAAATCAAAAAGAAAAAAGGAGGGCAGAAGAGGAAGGGAGCGGGGGCCCAGCCTCCTCTGGTGCACACGTCCACTGTGCACGGCTCACCGCCTTACAGGAGCAACCTGCCCAGGTAAGCTTTCCAGCAGCATTGCATCAGATCCGCTCAGAGCAGTCTCCAGGGTGAACCAGGAGATGAAACACTTCGGTTCCCAGTCTGCAAACTTCTAATTTGCCAGTTCTTGGCAGCTTATTTCGCCAAGTGTTTTGTTTCAGGAAACGTGTATTTTTCTTTATATGTTTTGTGGGTCCACCACAACTGGTTCTGACAGCTGTTGATTCTGTTAAATGAACACATTATAAAAATCTTCTTTAAAACCTCAAGCAACAACTTGGGCTCAAAAATATAATGGTAAAATATTTTAATGGAGTTCCATTTGAGAATTGGTTTTCTTAAAAAAAAAAAAAAAGGTACAAATGAAGGTACAGAAGTGCCTTTAGTCAGCATTAGATTTAAGCTGAATGTCAGGGAGTGTGTGCGTATGTGTGTGTGTGTGTTTGTGTGTGTGTGTTTAATGGGGAAAGAGGGGTGTTGCAAATCACCACAAATATTTACACTGTACTCCCTTTGTTCAAATCACATACTTTTAACAGGAAAAGCTGGAACTGTGGCTATTTAAAATTTTAAATATTCAAACGCCTGTAATTAACCATATGAAACAAATTATGTTGCATTTCTCCATACCAGCACATGCAAAAAATCCTGGTGGTGGGGATTGGGAGGTGGCAGAGTTGGGGAGACAACTCCAAGAGGAGGAAAGGATGATGTTTTCATTTTGCTCTGGATGAAAGAAGAACAAGAATGGAAACTGTGGCATATCGAGCATTTTTCCATTGCTGTCTTTCACACTGGGCAATCTAAGTTTGTACAATTCCCCAGACTAGCTGCATATTAAGCTTGCTGTGTACAGCTTTATTACGGTGCGGTGGTGGAAGAAGCATTAATATTCCAGCTCCGCATCTGACAGGGCATTTACATGCGCCCATCTGAGCAGCACCTGAGAGCTCCTCCAAGGTGCAGTAACTGTGCGCCTATTGTAAAGGCAAATGAAGCTCACCTATTCCCTGCTGGGATCAGAAGTGACCTCACCACCCCCCATGCCTCAAATCCTTCCCTTGCCAACCTAACTCAATGCCATCGCAGAATGACGAATGAGCTCAGAAATAGACCCCAAGTTACTAACCCTGCTAAGAACAGCAAAAGCCTCTGCTGAAATGTTTTAAAAATGCATAGAGAGTGCAGCTGGCCAGTAAAAAGCAGGGAGACAAATTCCAGTGAACCCAATGTGGAATACGTTACATTCTCGAACTGATTAGAAATACAGTCTGATGTTTACTGGCTTTCAAATTGAGTTTGGCATCAAGCATACTGGCTTTAATAATGCTGGCATTTTTTTATGATTATTATTTTAAATTTGTCTTTGGTTTCTAGGAGCACATGTAGAGAGCTAAAGAATTCTTATTTGTCAGGTTACATTTCCTGGAAATTAAGTTTGTGACAGAAAATGACTCCAGTAGCAATAATATGGCTCATGCTCAAATTAATTAGGTCATGTCGTAAAAACTATGTGGCAAATTACAAAGGTAAATTTACTGATATTGGCAAGTGTTCAATACCCTGGTAGTAAAGGGGAAAAGCTGTTTAGGGATGTTTATTTACCTGGGTTCAGGTAAAGAAGGAGGGAGGGATACAATGGTCAATTTCCTATTTGTATTACAAATAAAAATACTCGTCATTATTCATTAAATTATATAGTCTGAACATATTTTATGAACTTTATTTACGTTCTCCAAATTGGCACATGACATAAAAACCTGCTTGATTTGAAATAATGTCAAAAGTGGGCTCTAAGTTAGAATCTTTTTTTTTTTAATCTTTGAAATAACAACACTGCTGACATAGCCATGACCCAAATGAAATCTGAACAAGCAGAAAGGTACTAAAGATCCTTGGTGATTAAATCTCATGCTAAAAAAGTGGCAAGGTGCCAGGCTGGGTCCAGCTTGATGCTAAGTGCTTTTTATTGCACAAAGCTGGTACTACTGTATGTAAAAACAGACTTGGGCTTAGGGTAAATTTTGTCAAATGATTTCTTTGTGCAATAAAGGGTGTGAACAGACCAAGTAAAGTAGATTAAATTAACAGCAAGTGACGCAATCTCGGTGCATCTCCCTGGCAGTGCTTTCTACTTCAGTTAAATTTAATATCTCCCCCCAAAGGAAAACCACAAACTTTCTTCCTTTCTCACTGACTATGTGGAAAGCCACCATTTACCTATTCTTCTTTACTAAACACTTCCATTAAGAAATCATGAAAATCTGAAACTGCCTAGGATTCACACGTTTGTTATGCACCCCAATTTAGTACTCACACACTAGCCAAACTCTATGGAGGCTGCAGTGTGAAATGAATGATTTTCCAGGACTCCAGAATGTGCCATTAATATGCATCCAACTCGCCTCTTCCCTGAGCTGAAGGTTGCCTGTCCTGACCCAGCCTGCCCGTTTCTACACCCAGTTGCATTTTCCAGACCATGTACAGCTCCACAATTAAATGCCACATTCACTAGGAGAACGGTGTGTAAAACATATCTCAGATTCTTTATAGTAAAAGGCACAACTTGCAACAAAACAAGGAATGGGGTGATTTAAGAAATTACAGCACTGTTTTTTGAAGCATCCACAGAATAAACACAGAGAATGGGAGGGAAACTTTGTCCCCCTCTGCTCCTGTTCTTGAAGTGAATACATATTTGTGTTTCCAATAAAAGGCCATTTTTACATTAACTGACTGTAACAGCAGGAGACAGAAAAACTAACACAATCTCCACATCACACACAGGATGATCTTCATATCACGTGGACCTATTCTCAAAACTATTATTTATAAAAGACGACTAGGAAAATGCACAATGCATCTTTTCTGTGTCACCAAAAGGGGAATGTCTGAAGAACTTTGGGATCTTTGGGATCTGCTACATTTTAGATTTTTTTTTCCTTTTGGCTTTCCTAAGTAAATTTAGCAGCCATGCCGGCCACTGTGTTTAATTAAGCTTTCAAAAGTCCTCTGACAATGCCAACAATTGTAGGACACTTCTGTGGCTCAATCATGCAATCACTGTGACAGTTCTATTTACAATTTGTCTTAGAAAGAGTTTCTCTGACATTGTACTTTGACAAAACATCCAAGCTGCCAGTTCACAACCTTTCTCTGTCTTATTTACAAATACAGCTTGTACACAGGACTCTCCCAGTTTCATGAACGTTGAGTCTTTGGATAGTAGCCTCACAAACATAGGCTTTCTATGAAAATCCTAGATATTTATTAGGAAACAATATTCTCTACTCTCTGGATTCTGAAGGCAAATAAATGTTGACCAGGATATTGGTTTTGGGGTGGTGGTATTTTTTGTTTTAGCTGCCATGCTCAAAATTCACTTCAGAGGTCAGAAGTTTTTATTCAGAATCACACAAATAAAGAGAAATGAAAAATAAGTAGTCATAATAAAATACTATAATTTATAGTCTCATTTACAAATACACCGTAAAGTATACAAATACATCCTTCAGTTCGGTCTGAGCCAGGAAAGAATTAGAATGGGTACAAAAATAAAAGGCAAGTTGATTTTCTAAATTCTGAAAAACATGTACCTTGTACTTGATTTACCTTTAAGTAGCACGCTAAGGTATTTCCATTTTGAATTATTATTTCCCCCTTCATTAGAGTATCTGTCTTACGTATCATTATCTAAATATCAGCTGTACTATCTAGGCAAATAACTTCAAATACCCTGATAAAAATATCTAGGTTCATGATTTTAAGGAGAAAAAAAAATGTGATATATCAATAGTAGCGGACATTATGACATTTTATAGGACTTGTCATATTTTTCCCCATTCTCAGAAAAAGCTAACTTTATGATGGCCCAACCCTGATTTAAATATTCCCATGTATAATAAGCCAAAACCTCAAATCTGACACTTTGGGGATATTTTTGGCCTTTTCTTTGAGGGAATGGAAGTTTTACATTCACTAATCTTTGATGAATAGTTCCCCCATCATAAAATATGAAACAAAACAAAACCCCTATTGAAAGCTCTGACTGCCAGTCAAAGGCTCCTGATATCTGACGGTGGATATTTGAACACATAATGATGAACTGGGCCTACACAATATAAGCTACTAATTTCCAGTTAAATTAATACTATTTCAGTAGTCTCAATGGATCACAGTCACACAACATTTTGAATATTTGAATAAAATGAAAAAAGCCACCCAGTCAACGTCTGTGTGCATAGCTCCCATGTGTACATGGATGAATGGGAGGAGAACATACCCATCCATTCACCAAGTAAGAAGCATCCTCTCTAAAAAAATACTCAGCTTAGAGAGCCCTGCGTACAGTCAAAATGCACACTATTTTACTGAAGATTTAAAGAACTCTACCTTATTCTCCTATCTTTCAGCCCTGAATTTTAAGCTTTATTTATCTAAAGAGGAAGATCTGTCACTGTTTTATTCTTGCTTCCTGCCTATAAAATGGCACAGGCACACACTGAACTCGAATCCAACTTACATCTCTTTAATAAAGCCTTTCCTACCCAGCCCGCTTAAATGACTACCTTTTATGTGATTGCCAAACATACTCTAGAGATTCATCAATATGTCTCTGTCCTAATATAAACAATTGCTTCTCCTGTCCTTTTCACCACACAATTCAAATATCTACTGAACAGGAATCATTCAGTAGATCATTCAGAAGAATATTGTTTCCTTCCTCATCATAAAAAGAAAAGCTGACATGAAATTGCAGAGACATGCATTAGAGAAAAGCGCTGGGGATACAGAGCCATCTCCCTGAACTTTACTTCAGGAGCACCTGAGGGCCAGAGCATCCCAATTTCTGTGCAATGGTGGAATGTTAATTTCACCATGGGAAACTCTGAATTCTTTACGGTGAATTAAGAGAAATCGTGAGTCTAGTTGCTGACATCTCGCTTTAAGAAGTGACCACACTATTTATGTTCACCCAATTCCAAGGTGGGAACAGGTGATTAAACACAATGAAAGGAATCAAGACTTGGTAATTAACTCGTGCATAAAAGGTTTACCTCACCTGGGTCACAGCACTGGTGCACCCATTGAATATGTCAGACACCTTAAATAGCTTTTCATCTCAGTGAAATTATTTAGTTTTAACCCTATAAAATGTATTTTAAATTTGGGTGGATTTGGGGGCGGGGGGAAGGGTTTCCTCTAGGTTCTGCTATTGTACTAGTTCTTAAAAAAAATAAAAATAGAACCTTTATGCCAACCAGGGAGTTACGGCAAAAGTCTTTTCTTTCCCGATGTAGCCCCACAACTGCAACAGTAAAAAGCCTTAACTATAAAAAAGGCATCCCCTCTCCCAGCTTTTAGATTCCTCCTCTAAGCACAGAGGCACAGAATTTTCAAGCTGGTTAATCTGAGACTGAATAACCTATTTGGGACCTCAGTAAGAAGTGTGGTTTTAATTCTTGCTTGACAGACACTGTGTTTTGTCTTTTAAACGAGCAGCTCGATATGTAAATACGATGTTACATCACGCAAGTGTTACTCCATATTTGGTGATTTAGCAAGGCTTTGGATCTCCGAAGACGACAAATCCCCTTCCGCCTGCTCTTGCTTCATTAATCATGCCTTACACTTCTGTTCATTTTCCTTCCAGTCACAAGACAGCACATGGAAATGGTCACCGCCATATCCTACTGTGGGGTAAGGGAGATAAAATCTTAACCTACATGTCACATAAACTAAATGTGGTAGATTCAAGAAAAATACTTTGTAAATGAAGCTTCCCTGGTAGCAGATTTCTCATTTCACTAAAAGGAAAGTATCTGAGTGCTATTAGAGAAAGCATTAAAAAAAGAAAGAAAATGCCATGTTTGATTTTAATGATCAAATTCCAGAGGGGGAGAGGAGAAATAATATGACATTTAATCCCCCCAGGACCACTGACCTATTATGGTTCAACTCTGTGGTCAAACTAGGTTGGAGAGACAAGTTACAACGGATCAATTGACAGTTTGCAGCACCTTTCCTAAAACTGAACAAACCTGCCTTTTGGGGTGCAGGGGCGTAGATAGAAGAAAGCGATCTACTTATAGGCATGGTGTTTTGGTCATCACAGACTCTGGATTTACTTTGTCTAATGCACTAAATCAAAAAGATGTTTTGAGGGTCACTATATAGTGTTGCTATTTACAATACAGAGTAGGGGACTTAAGTCCCTCAGTTAGCCTTTAATTCCTTTTCCCTTGAGCTGCAGAGAGACCCACATACCTAGCTACCTCCCTGCTAAAATTAACTGAAGGAGGGAGCGCTGCTGAATATGTTTATTTATTTTTCCAAGAAAATTTTTAGATTGTATTTTAATAGAAACAGTGGAGTCTGGACTGGACATTTGTAAGGGTGACATGTGGCTGTGTAAACCACAAATAAAATCAAGATACATCTGTCAAAACCACATCAGAGACGAGAGAGCACAGAGAAGCATTTATCATTTAGCTGAGGAGGCAGGCTGCAGGGAGCAGCCGTTCCTGTCAAACCAACCTTTTGAAATTTCCAACATGCCCTTAAACTTTTCGAGTAAGCATGTCTGTGCGCTTCAGCAACTGCCCTCTCTACTCTGGCCTGGCCAGTCGAAAATGGCATCTTAAAGTCAAGGTCACAGTGTCATCCCACCACAGGGCTGTGTTTAATTACAGCCCCATACAGGCTGACAGCCAATATGGATCCAAGGCTAGCCCTGAAGCTCAGTTAACTCTTTCCACCTCCTCCTAACTGCCCTGCCAGCCCATCCTGCTTCAGAGAAGCCTTGGGAACTAACTACACCCCTAGAGGGGCCTGACCAGGGATTCTGAGCCAAGCAGGTCCCCGGCTGAACTACAAATGTCTATATGGCCACGGTGCCCCTGACATGTCACCAACGCTGGAAATGGACATTGGAAACTGGACTAGGTAGAGTAAGGTTCAACACTTTAAAATGAAAAGGCCAAGAGGGAGAAGAAAAGAAATTCAGCATCAGCAGATCCAGAGAGAGGGTGTCAGGTGTGTGTACCTATTCTGCCTACATGTGACTCAGTGAGGTGGAAAATATTTTCCTGTGTTCTGGACATAAGCAATAGGAATGATTATTTTAACATTACAGGGCTGTCATGGACAGTCACGTGGAGAGAAATATAGAAAGCACTTCACCACTCCTTCCTGCTTGGCTACAGCACCTCTGAAAATGAAAAGAAAACATGCAAACAGCTTTTCTCCTTGCTTCTCATTTACCTGCTATGTGTTCCTGTTTGGGGCAAATTCCTCTAGATGACGTTGATAAACAATCGTCATCCTCTGGCGTGACCTGGATGCCAACCTCCACAGGATTGGATGCTTTTTTCATCTCGATTGGTGAAGGGGAAGGTGGCTTATCCACAGCTTTTTCTAAGCAGAGGCTGCCATTGCATTGTTTCCGTTTGTGCTCGATAAAAATAAGAATGTCCCCCAATGGGAAGTTCATCTGGCACTGCCCACAGGTGAGGAGGTCGTGGTCCCCTTCTGGAGCTCCCAATGGGCCGTGGTCTGGTTCATCATCTGTAAGAATGGCTTCAAGAGGTTCGGCTGTGGTTGGAGAAACAAAAGCGCAATTATTAGAGTGTCAGAGAGGAGAGAAAAGAGGAAAAACACATTCTCAACCCCATCCCATCCCACCACATTATATAAAGTGTTTCTAGGCTTCTCTATATGATACCCAGAAAATGTGAACATACAAATGTACAAGGATGTGGAGGTTATCAACAAGAAAGCACAATTGCTAATGAGGCAAATCATCACGTATTTAAAGAAAACAGTTTTACTTGCATAACTCCAGAGAAAACACCCCCCACAGACACACACACACACACACACACACACACACACACACACACACACGACAAATGTGTATGGTCTATAAGTTTAGAAAGAATGTGACTTAAATAAATAGTTAACACAGGGACATTAAAAAAAGCTTAAATAATAACCACAAGAAAAACTGGTAAAAACATGGATCAAAACCAAATTTACTTCTTTTTTCCTATACACTAAGTTGTCTATTGTGCCAAAGAACAAAAAGAGAGGTGAATAAACACACACCCCCTTTGTGTGTGAATGTATATACTCCTAAATATACAAGCATGGATTCATAAATTAGAAAGCTACTACATCACACAAAAAATGTGCCACATTTACACTGCCGTAATAAGAAAACGACTACATTCACCTAGGAAATGGATCTAAATAATAATCATAACGCAGCATAATTCGCACTGCCAAGAACCCTTCTGATCTCACTCTCAACACTGCCACAAAATCAAAGAAATACCAAATTCACTGGCAATTCTTCTCAGACACATTAGCTAAATGGGATACTTCTGAGTACTTAAGAAAATAAGCCAATTAGTCATTTTTCTATTCTGAAAAAAGGAATGCCTAAAATATTCTAAACATGTTTGCACTTGGTAGCATCCATGACACAAAAATCAGAATGGTCAAGCAAACACCACATTTCAGAACAAGGCTAAGAAGACCTTTCTTCAGACTTGAAATACCTCGCCTAATGTTGTCAAAGTTGACTAATTTTCTGAATGAGCTCCAAAATGCTTCATTATGAGACTATTTCTGCACACATAATCACTAGCGGATGCTATAACAAGGTAGACATGTCTTTTTTTCCTGTTTGCTTTTTTTTCAACTTTGCACCAAAATACTCCAGTATCTATTTGCCTAGATTCTATCATGTTTTTAACCTTCCAAAGGAGAAAAGAGAATTGATAAGTCTCTACTCAAGAAATCTAATTCTTGCTTTATCAAAAAAAAAAAAAATCACAAAATACAAAACATATCCAGGATGCTGCCAGTTAATAAAACTGAAGCAGAAAATGTACAAGTCTTAAACAGTTAATCAGTCTGACCTTCTTTAGCAAGCTGCCAATTTCACATTTAATGAACTTAAAGCCACAGAGAATCAAAAAATAGATTTTAATTTGAGTGTAGAATATTGGAACAGATTTTGATAAAGTGCAAAAATCCAGTGAACTCAGGTTAAATTTATTTCAACCCTACCCAGGCTGAATATTGAGGGGGAAGATCTAGAGTAACTCCCAGATGTGCTAGGTGAAATAATATTGAGAGAGCCCTGCCTAGCTGCACCTGTGCTCAAGTAGGACATGTCATAATTTCTAGCCTCTGGTACTCCTTCTAATTTAACATAAGGTCACCACAGGAATATGAAGGTTATATTCCTACTAATAAAGACAGTAAAGTAACCATTTATGTTTCTTCAACCAACATACTGACTAAAAGATAAATACAGACTACACATACATACTTTCCAAATAAAAGGAGACAAACCGGAGCACTTCTGCATTGTGCCTTAATGTCATTTTTCTCCTACATTTGCTTTCATTTTGACCAAGTGAGGAACTGAATTGAACAGGGAAGTCATTCGTCAATTTCCCTGCTATTTGAAATAAGAATTTTAGGTACACACTGACAAATGTGGCTTTTTTTGTTTAGTGTTAACTACAAGTTCTGAGGTTTCCAAACAAAAGGAAGACTCAAGAAACGCATATTATTTTATTAAAGTTAGTACGACATGGAACCTTTGCAAAAAACAAAAAAAAATTTTTTTTAATTCCACTGTTAAGACTTTTTTTTTTTTTTTTTAATTCCCAAGGCTTGACACATTTCTGAAAGTGGGAATATTATTTAGGAGCAAAATAAAATAATTTCCTAGGTACCAAACAGTTAAAGGTAATGCGGTTCAAAACAGACTTGGTTAAAGTCTTCTAAACGTAGTGACTGAACTGATTTACAATCAAAACCAGGAAATGAAGTGGTAATTCAGAGGTTGCTGATTACACCTCCACATTTCACCTAATTAATTTTATAGGAGGCAAAGTTCTTGAAAATAACAAGATGATCAAATGTACAGATATAAAACCTGTAACCTCAACATTTTCTATGCTCTTAACGTAAATTATTGCTAATTAACAAGAATTATATCCTAATATATGAAATACATTTAACATCATCTCCTTGCAAAACATTTGGTTCAGAGAAATACCAAAACGTGTTTTTATTATTGCTGCTATATCATTAAAAATCAGACAAAGTGGGACACAAAGAAAATATGAAAATACAATTCTCTTGGTATAGTCTACTGATTTGCATTGACATCTTTTCTCGGTGGCAATCAACATTTCCTTTCTGGGCATCTGATAATTTCTCTGCATTTTAATGCAAATTCCTCTTTCCGAAAAACCTCCTAACCTCAGTCATTTAGCCCCCCTCCCCTTCAACTCCATCCTCCTTCTCTCCCACAATACCATCGTTTCTACGCTCAGGCCTAAACTCCGGCTACAAAGCAGGGAGTCCTCGATTGAAGTGGAAGGGAGTGGGCAAATAATCATAATAATTAGCCGTGAATTCTCTCTACGAGGGGAGGAAGAAGTAGAAAATAAAATGCTTCTGCGTTCAAACAGCAAGGCAGCCCAGAACGTCTCAGCGTTCCAGTGGCAGACTGAGATCTCTTTGCTCTCTCTGTAGTTGCAAAAAAATAAATTTAAGGAGAAAAGAACCTTTAGAAGAAATGTTGGGAAGGAGCAGGGGGGAGAAGGACTGCTAAGGATGATTAAGGGGGAGAGAGATAAAGGGAGATGTGTTTCAAGTTTGCTTTCCGAGTCTTTCCCCTTGATTGTCTTAACAGGGTAAAGAAGCAAAGGAAGGCTGAAATGCAGAGAGGAAAAGCAAAGAAACAAAAGCGAAGCCGGGGGCTGCGGGCCCAGGGCAGGGGGCCCGGCAGGGGTGGACCGCGCAGAAAGTGAAGTTGGGCGCCGGGACTCAGAGGCACAAAGCGAGCAGCGTGCAGGATGCTGGCTCCCGCCGCGCTCGCTGCGAGCACGTGCAGCAGCGGCCGCTGGGCCTTGGGGCCGGGGGCCCAGGGGCAGCGGGCAGCCAGGGGCCCCAACAGCTGCCTTCACGCCCTTGCATCCCAGCCGCGGGGTGACGGTTCTCCAGGCCCTACAGTTGATTAAAAAGGACGTGAGGTCTGGAAAACCCGACTGGTTAACCTGGTGCAGACTCGTTATCACCGCACACTCTGCAAGCGCGGGTCCTGAAATTCATTTCGTGTCCACACGCTTAACACTTTTTACTGTGGGAGATCACTGCAAATACGTTTTCCCCGCAATTCTAGGCACTGGGTGTGCGCACAGCGGCGGCAGCGATTATTCATTATTAATGACGCTGCTTGCCCACATCATTATGATGATAACTATTACTATTGTTGTGATTCCGGGCTCCGAGGCGAAAGCCGCGGGAGGCGGGGAAGGGGGGGTGTCATTCTGCAGAGCCGCCCGGCAACCGCGCCACGGCCACTAAGGTCTGTGCTTTGCGTGGGGATGAAAGGGTAGAAGTGAACCTAGAGACCAAGGGCAAACTTGCCATACCCCTTCCTTCGACCATGCCCTGTAGCCCAAGAGCGAGCACTCCCTGTTCCTCCCTACCAAAAATGCCCGCCCGGAAAGAAAGCGAAAACTGCACCCCACTCCTCTCCCGGCGCGCGCTGGTCTACTCAGCTCGCGCACCGGGGTGTCGGCAGCGCGCCCGGGCGCTTCTCCGCGGCCCTGGCCAGAAGCATTTTTAAAGTCAAAATGAAGAACAAAGACATAAGGAGTAATGGGAGAAAGAAAGGAAATTCTGCCTAACCGTTCGCCCCCCACCCCCACCCTCGCAAAGCTCGTCCCTCCCCGGACGAGAATCGCAGGGCAGGAGGTGGGGGAGGCTCTGGTACAGGTTCAAGTTCGCTGAGCTTTCTTGATCTTGTTCTGCCTCCTAGCGACCGAATGGCTTATTTGGCCCAGGTAGGGGGAGGGGGTCCTGAGGACTGGAATGGCTCTCGTCCCCTCTGCGCACCCACAAAATAAAGAGAAAGGAGCGACACCCCCCCACCGCACCCCCTCCCAAACTGGCCCTTTAACCCAGTGCCCACATCGGGACAGGAGAGGGGACTAACCCTCCCAGCTTAGAGTATCCTGAGATGGACCCAAGAGGGGGAAGGGTACGAGGGAGCAGCCCGGACTGTGCGCCCCAGTCCGTCCTTTGAGCCCCCATTGCATCCTGTGGAAGAAGGACCCGGCTTTCCCGAGTCCAGCGAAGGCTGCCCTTCCTTCCCGCCGGTACCTGGCCGGGCTGTAACTTCACACCGCCGCGCGCCGCGTCTGATCCGCATCCGGCGCGGCCGGGGGAGTGGGGGGCGGGGGAGAGCCGTGAGGGAGGGATGCGCGGGGGTGGGGAGAGGGAGGGCCCCGCAACGTGCCAGGGCGGGGGAGCTTCCGAAGTGTATGACAAGTTCCAGGGCCCAGTGAAAAATTAAATTCCCTGTGCGCCCCACACACACACCCCTTCAAAAAAAGAGAACCAAGTATAGGTGGTCCTTTAAATTAAATTACATCAAAAATTAAAATAAGAATCATAAATGGGGTGGGGGTGCGGGTCCTCTTAACGCCTTTCTTTCCCTTGCTGCCAAACTTTCCTAAGAGCCTACCGCCCGCCTTTCTAGAAGGACTCAGCCGGAGACAGCTACCACCACCCCCGCCACCCCCCTAACGTAGACTCACAAGCACCCCCGACCAAGCCAGGCCCAGAGTAATAGCAAGAACCCAAGTGGGGGGGGGGTGCGCAGGGTCCCGGGATGCAGCTTCCCCAAAATTCATACTCTTAAAGACTCTTCTCCCCTGCCCCCAACTCCTGGCCGGGCTGCGTTCAGGCGCTCGGGGCTGCGGGCCAGAACGGGTGGGAGGGGGCAGGGAAAGCACGTGGTGACCTCCCCGCAGTCCTGAGCAGTGGACAAGAGACATCTGAGAGAGCACCTGGGGCGGAGGGGAGGAGGCGCACAAAACACGCTTTTTCTGTGGCTTTGCAAAATAAAAATGTTTTGTAAAGCCGAGTTTCACCCTGCAGATTTCTCAGTCTGGGAGCTCGGGAGGAGGTTTGGGCATTGTGCTGGGGGCGGATGGGGACCGCGGGCCAGGCTGGAATACAGTCACTGCGTGGCCTGCCGCGGTGCCCGGCGGGTGGCTGGCGGGCGCCGGGTGGGCGATCCTGGGCTGAGCTGGGGCGCGGCGAGGTCCAGCGAGGCCCGAGCGAGGCCCGGCCGCCACCACCGCCTGCTCTCGGTCTGCCGCGCCGCGCTCGGTCCTCAGTCTGTTTGTTGGCAGGAGGCTCCCGCACACGCGGTGCTTGTAAACATTCAGACACGAGATTTTTCCCAATCAAAATCCACTTCCACTTTTTTTGAAAATCTTCCAAAAAATAGTAAGAGGAGGGAGTTCCTCTCTCCTTCTCTGTGCCGCCGGCGCCCTAAGTTTGCAACTGAAGGGGTTTGGGGGGAAGGTGGTGATTGTAAAATTTTTTTCTCGATTAGAGACGAGATTTTTTGCAGGGGGGGTGGGGGAGTCAAAGAGAAGAGCGTTGCAGAAAAAGACTGGCAGAGCGTTTGGCTTCAGTTTTGGGGCAAGAAAGTGTATGTTCTCTTGCCTTGTTTTATTTTATTTTATTTTTATTTTGCATGTCTTCTCGCCCTCCTAAAGCCGGGAGGGGCGGGCAGCGGCAAGCACGGCAGTAGAGGTCCGGGCTCCCTTCTCCCTCTCCCGCGTGCCCACGGCCGCCTCCTCCCCCGGCCCTAGCTCCTGCCCGGCGGCGGCGCGAGAGGGCAAGCGCGAGGAGCCGTCACAAAAGGCAGCGGGACAAACACCCACCTCGGGCCGGAACAAAAGGCGGCAGCGCCGGCCGTGTCTCCGGTCTTTCCCGGTCACCCGGCTCTCCCAGCCGCTGCGGCCCCTCTCCTGACTCTCCTGACTTCGCAGACTCGGGAGCGCCGGGGGCACCTTTCCACAGTCCCACTTCCTCACTATTGTGGGGATGACTACTTTCCTCCCGGTGCACACTTGACCATGAGCGCGCTGGTGTCCGAAGGCCAGTCTCACCTCTTTTCTCCCCGGGAGTTGCTTTTTAGACTTGGACTCACTCTCCCCAACCCCCCTTTTCCTACGGAGAGTGGACGCAAGCCCCCTTTCCCCACCAGCCCCCACCCCCAGGTTTGCTTGTGAGTTGTTCGCATCCTTAGCATTGTTCATTATTTTTCAAAACTGGGGAGGGGGATTATTGCATTCCTTTCTGAAAAGAGAAATAAAGCGGCGTAAAGGACGAAAGAGGAGGAGTCAAATCTTTATAAAATTAAATAAAATTAAAAGGTGCGTGCTATCTCAAAAGTGCACACTCGGCTGTGGTTTAAGATGGGATGAGGGTTTTTTTCTCCCCTTTTACTCTTTTGCCTAGACTCTCAGAGGTTTTTCTTGTGAAAAATTTAAAAATGCATGCACACACCCCTCTCTCCCCCTCGCTCTTGCCTCTCGTCCTGCGCGCTCTCGTGATTATTAATAATTATTATTACTATTATTGGGTTACTTACGCGAGAATTCCCGTTTGCTTAAGTGCTGGGGTTTGCCTTGCTTGCGGCGAGACATGGTGGGCTGCGGGGCGGGCGGCGGCGGCGGCGGCGGCGGCGGGCGGACGACGGCTCGGTTCACATCGGGAGAGCCGGGTTAGAAAGAAGGAGACTCCAGAGAAAATATCTTCATCAGTGCCTTTTGACATCCAAAATAAATTAGAAATAATACAAAGATGGCGCAGGGAAGATGAATTGTGGGAGAGCCGTCATGGCTTTTTTTTTTAAGCAAAAAAAAAAAGAGAGAGAGAGAGAGAGAAGAGAGATAGAGGGAGAGAGAGAGAGATGAAAAAAATGGCAAAAGCCCCCCTGAGCTGCAAGTTCAAGTGCGGACGTGACGTCCCTGCGAACTTGAACGTCAGGAGTCTGGATGGACAGAGACACACAAAACATGGGCAGGGCGAGCAGGAGAGAAGGGGAGGAGGGAAGGGGAAGCTCACACCAATGGACACACATCAGGGGCTGGACATGAAAAAGAGACCAGGACAAGCCAATGGCCAGTGCGGGGCGGGGGAGGTGCGGGCGGGGGGCTCCGCGGACGCCAGACGCGGCCCCCAGGGGAGGGGCGAGCGGAGGGGAGGGGGCGCTGGGGCCGCTGGCTCACCAGTGGCCGCAGCGAGCGCCGCGGCGGTGGCGTGGCCGGGAGAGAAGAAAAGGGCGGCGGGGGTGAAAGGAGAGGGCGGGGGGGGGAGCAAGACGTGTGCCCTGCTCCCCCCCCGACACGCGGACCCTAAAATGAAAGATTATTTAAGAAAAAAAAGCTAGAGTAGTGCGAGAGCCTGCAGCCCGGGGTTGGGGAAGCGCGGGCGGAGGGAAGCCAGGTAGAGTTGCTCCCGGACACCCTCCTCTGTGCGCACACCCACTTCCCCTCCCCGCGGCCGCCGCGCTCGCTCCCCGCGTGCAGACGCCAGGGGCCGAACTGAAAGCCCCGAGCCTGCGGCAGCGCTCAGGAAACTTTGCCCGAGGAGAGGATAGCAAAGAAAAATCACCCGAAGTTGAGAGCTGAGCCTCCAAGTTACAGCTCCTCAGTGGGCGAGGGGAGGTGGGAGAGAGCGCGCGGCGAAACCGAATCTAGCCCAAGTTTGGAGGGTTTCGGGTGCGGAAGGGCAATGCCGGGGCCTCCTGGAACCCGGGTGGCCTGGGAGGGGGCTGTGGAGGAAAGCGTAGCAGGCCGGGGCCCGAGGGCCAGGAGGGCGCCCCCAAGGCCGAGCCAGAGACAGGGGATCAGGGCGCCCCGATAAGCGACTTGAGTCCGAATGCAACGGGAAGCACCGAATCGCCGGCTCCCAAGGGTCGCAGAAAGAGAGGCCAAGGAATAAAGAACGAAGAGCCAGAGTCGGAGCCCGTTCCAGCCCCGGGAGGGGAGCGCCGGGGGCCGGGGCGAGGGAGGCGCGGTAGCCTCCACCTCCCGGAGCTGCTGAGGGTCGGAGGACAAAGCGCGGGCAGTCCCGAGAGTCCCAGTCCCTGGGAACGTGCTCCTAGTGCCGCGGGAGGTCACCGAGCCGAATCCCAGGAAGGGACACACCCCCTCCCACTCCAAAGCAACTGCAAAAGCACAGAGAGGTGGAAAGAAAAATGTTTCTTACGGGCAAAGCACAACTGTTCCTGTGCTGTTACCCGGGGAAAGAGAAAATGGGGAATGGAGAGAGCGCTATACGCTCGCAGGAGCAGCCGGGAGGCCAAGGTGGTGAGATGACCGCCCCGGGTCAGCGCCGCGCTCACCAGGTGCCCCTGGCCAAGGCGCACACCCGGAAGCTCGCTGCCCCTTCTCGCCTTTCTGCAAACGTTCCCTGGAAATTCGGGAAGACCTGTTGGAAATAAACCCCTGTCTCTTTAATGCACACATGCACACACGCGCGCGCTGCCGCTGTCAAAAAGCGGGCTTCACTCTGGCGTGGGATACTTTCAGTTTTACGTAAAATGTACAGCAACAGCACCCCCTGCGATTGGAAAGTTTATTCAGAAACGTGCCTGTAAAGTCCCCCGGCGTCTCCCGCCTCCCAGCCTCCCGCCTGCTTGCACCACCCAGCAGCCGCCGCCGCCGAGGAGATCGCGCTCCGATTCCAAATCGGGAAGGGCCTGGCGGGGGGAGGAAAGTGGACTCAAGTCCAAGGGAGGTGCGGAGGGTGCGGGGTGGAAACGGGTCGCTGAGGCCCGCGAGACCCTGAGCTGCAGGTGGACGTGTGTGTGCAGATGGAGGAGCCTTCCTTCCCTCTCCTCCCAGCGACTCCACAACCCCGGTCGGCTCATCCCCCTCTCCAGTCTAAGGGGTGTCGTTTCCGTAAATTCATCCACCCAGTGGGGGGCTTTGTTTTAAGCCAGGGCCCCGGGCTTCCACCCGCTCACCCATCTTGCAGCCTCGCCGGCAAGCGGCTGTTTATTCCCTACATCGTCTTAGTAAAGTTTCAAACCTACTACATTAGAAAATGACTGGCTTGCCTAGCACAGCGAAGCTTCGGACCCTCTGAGGAAGAGGAGATTTTGATGGTTAACATTGGAGACAAGGGGGCTGGACTGAGTTTGTCTCAATGTGGTTGTTATTGTTGTGCTTCCCTCCAGTTTAAAGGGGGGGGGCCTCAAAGTCTGTTTAAGAAGCAGGAAGATTCCCTTGCAGTAAAGCTCTGAGCGCGTGTGTGACACCATTTCCCCTTTCCATTGAGTTCTTCAGAACAGGTCAGCATCTCTCTTCCACTACAGTGTTTTTTGTCTTGTTAAAACAGCCTGAGGAGCCACCCAAAGAATGTCTTCGCCCAGGGGAGGAGGCAGGACAGGGAGGAGAACAGTCGGAAGGTTGGAGGGAAGGTGAAGGAGGAAGAAGGAAGTGCAACTGGGAGGCCTTTGAAAAATAAAAATAAATAAATAAAAGCCCCTTCAGGTAACAATAGTGAGCCAGATTCTTTCGGAACCGGGTTTTTCAGATTTGAACATTGTTCCCATCCATCCATAAAAGTCCATCTGTAGAGAAGATACATAAATGGGCGAATGTGTGTTGTGGAAATGTATGTATGTATGATTTATATATAATGGTGTGTGTAAAGCTTTTCAGGGTTGGCTGTAGTGTAAAAAGTAATGACTTTATTACCTCTGAAAGGGTCTGTGGTTCACATTTAACAGTCTTCTCAATTACAATTCATTACAGAATTGTGTGCTCTCTAAAACCGGCACCCTATCAGGGCCTCTATCTGTGGTTATTTCCAATAAATAACTGGCAACATTTTATTGATTTTCTTTTTTAAAAAATCATAGGAAATTAAGCACTTAGTTACAAGTAGGTCTGCTATGTTATTGCACTTGTTTCAGATTCCAGGGGGTTCCTTCCGAAACCACATCTTAAAACATACATTAAAAAGCCAGTTTTGCAGCTGCTTTCCCTGGGTGCCAATGGAGAGGTAAGCAGCGACGTTTCCCCCATTAACATATATTTAATTTTACCGTCATAAAATGCCCAGGGTGAAATGGGAACTGCCCTCCGCTCCCGCCCCTCCCCCAGACAAATTTCACCAGGTCCTGAAAACCAGGGCTGTGTACGGGCATTTGATCCCTCCAGGTCTTCGACCCTCCTCCCGGGTCCCTGCTGCTCTCCCCTACGGGTGACGCCCCCTCCTCCATTGCTGCTAGATGCTCGCTGAAGCGCCCAAAAGTGGGGGAGGGGAAGGTTTGTGAGTTTAAGAAATAAACATGTGTTGTTTTAAGATAATTTAAAATATGTAAGTATTGATTAATGATGCAGGTGGTTTTGTAGAGGGGGTGAAAGGTCACTTTAAATGCGCACACTTGGATACACAGTAAGTATATTTACCTTTCCAGAAGTAGCTTTTAGAAAGTAATAAATTATGACAACGTTAAAATTATTTTCTGCCCATTCAGTTAACTTCGTTTGGTTCTGCAGAACCTTTGCTGCTTCCATTGGGAGGGTAATTACGCTCCGTGGGCTCTTTTCCCAAACCTTTGGTGACGACACTGCGTGTAAACTCCAGGCCAACAGACTACCCCTCCCTCGCCTCCTCCCTTTTTTTATCTTGCCCGCGGAGGAGACTCCCCAGGACTTCCTGCAGTATATATTCTGCCTCTGATCTCCGTACTTAATAGCCAAGTCCTGGTTTATGCTTTATAATGTGTTGACAAGTTTTCTAACAGACTTTCTGAAATAATGCACATATATTCACGTCGGTTAGAAACGCACCGTATTTTTAGAGTCGAATAGATCTTTACCCTAATGCAGTGTGAGAGTGTAAATCATAGAAGATTTCATAGTCCTTTCAGTAGTTTTCGGTATGAAGTATGAGCCGCGTGGCCTCCAGACGTAACCTTTTAGAAAAAAAGACAGTGCTTTTATTTTATGGTGTAAAGTGCTTTTAGCTCCAGGGCTCTGAACGTGAATGTGGTCAACAAACAGCTCGAAGAGGGAGAGTTAATACAGTTCCAGCCCTCTGCAAGGGATCGCCTGGTGCGGGGTACTCGAGCTGAGCTGGAGAATGAAGGGTTAAAGGGTCTGTCTGAATGGAAACTACAAGATTAAAATAAAATATTCATTGTCTGCCTTTGGGGAAAAACACCTTTAAGACTTAAAGATAAACAAATGAATCAATGACTGGATGATTAAAAATACAGTCAGTCCCACCTTGCTTTTAAACTTCATCCTTTTTCTTTCTTTTTTCTTTTTCTTTCTTTTTTTACCGTTTTAATTTGCCCTAATCAATCGGCAGATCATAAAATAGAGTCAACTTCATAAAAATAAAACCGAGCCTTGGACTCTAAATTTGGCATAGGTTTTGCATTTGGGGTTCTTGACAGTGGGAGTGCTAAGATGTTAAGACAAAGGAAAAATGAATTTAAAATATTGGGGGTTGTACTTGAGGAAAAGGCTGGGCTTCTTTTCCCTGGTCTACTCCCAGTGTGACCCAGAGCCTGCAAGGCCCCTGGAGGGCACTGTCTACACCTTTTGCAAAGGTACAGACTTCCTCCAAGGAGATTTCTAGGGGAACTAACCATTAGTCTGAAATCTTTCTCCAGACGCTTCCTGGGCCTTTGGCTGGCTGGCAGTCCGCTTCATACACTAATGAAAAAGGGGAAAAATGGAAGGAAGGAAAGAAGGAAGGAAGGAAGGGAGGGAGGGAGGGAGGAAAGAAGGGAGCTGGGTCTGCTCTAAGTCTGTACTTTCCTTTAGCCTAGACTGCTGTGTGCTGAGTCAATAATGTATGGGGGGTGAAGGAAAAGTAGTCTCACCACTTAGTAAGAGGCCACTTTGAATTAAGACAATGAGTTCTGGTTAGAACACTGCAGGGTGAAATACTCAATCCAGCTTCTTGTAATTGACAGCAAAGATACATAGGTGCTGGGCAGTACTGCCAGTTCAATGAATGCTTCATTGGAAACTTCCTTGTGCAATATTCAGCACTCATAGATGTTTGATAAATGGTCTGTAAGTAAATAAATTAATAAATTTTATCACCATATACATGAAACCAACATAACCATCCAAATTCTATTCATTTCCCCCAAGAAACCAATAAGACTTTGATCAGGCAACCCATTGTAAGAGTGCATTTAAGCCTAAAAGTGATTCCCACCAAGGATGGTAAGCTCAAAAAAGATTATCTCAAGTATCAGAGCAGCTGAACAATTAACAACGCAACAGAAGATATTTCCATCATCTTCAGCAGCCTACATTAGCAAAAATCTTCCAAATAAACCAGTATCAAGAACCCAGTATCTAATGATTCCTTTTTTTAACATTGCTTTGTGTATATGTACAAATCTGCCTTCCCAAATGAGAGCACTTTTAAAGGAAAAAGTACAATCAAAATAACCAAAAATAAAAGACATTTCAAACTTTATTCCCTGTGGCTCCCCACTCCCATGAATCTTATACTTTTAGCAAGGGAATAATTTTTTTCAATACGTTTTTCACACCCAGTCTTAAAAACAACCTTCACCTATTTGCCTTTCTTTTATTTTTTTTCTGTAAATAAAAGGAAAAGCAACACACACATATGCACACATCTGGTCTGACATTTTGTACAGCCAGTTTCAGCCCAATGTGATTTAAAACAATGTGAGTTAAAAACCTCTTAAAATTTGGGTTTATAATGGAAACGCTGACAGACTCTTAATTATAGCAGCCCTGCCAGACACTGCTATAATGAAATAGTTGTGCTTTCATTACTATAGAGGCACTATAGTTAAGGGTCTGTCAGTGTTTCTATTATAAACCCCAAGTTTAAGAGGTTTATAACTTGGGCTATTTAAATGGCACTGGGTGGAATTCAAGTTATCAGTCCAGATGTGAAGTTGTTTTATAAAAGGCAGAATAACTTAGCAAGGAAGCTTTTGGATATCTGTGTGTGTGTGGGGGGGTGTGTCTCTCTCTCTTTTTCTCTCTCCCCTATCTTTCTCCCCTTACAGAACATTGCAGAAATGATTTTTAGTGGTTTCAGATGGTCTTATTGCCAACTACTAGCTATGACTTCACTGTCTAAAAGGAAATTTTATAGGCAGTTAGTCCTTTATTTGGACAAGTACTCTTTGCTATTTTATAAGTTTTTATTATTTTTTATTCTAGAGTATGTATGTGTGGGATGTGTGTGCCCATACAGGCACACACAGAGAAAGAAACAAAAATCAAGACTATATGCCAAGGAATATTGAAATCTCACACATATACACAAAGGTATACATTTTGTGTTGCATTCTGATTTTTAAAAAAGTATGAATTTATCAAAAAAGGAGAAATAAAGCACCTAAGATCTTCTCTCATCTGTCAACTGTGTGGTAAAAATAAAACAGTTAGTATGAACATTTTATTTCATAGAAGGTGTAGCTTTCCTAAAATCACTTGGCTTGTTTGGAAGGCAACAGCTAGCATGGTGCAGTCAGCACTGAACTATTCAGAGACTATACACAAATGCTATGTATTTATCAGCTTGACTTGGTCATTGACAGATTGATCAAGCATTTACCTTGGGCTATCCAGTGGACCAGAGTTTTGAAATATGTACTGTTAACCATACATGCATTTAATGTTTGTTAATAATGGTGTAGCTGATGCTGCTTCTGTGCATGAAGAAAACCAAGGACGTTGGTGGTAATGGTGGTGATGGTAGAGCTGATGATGGTGGGGATGGTGGTGGTGGTAATGATGGTAGTGGGGACAGCAATGTAGGTGGGAAGTGGTGGTTTCTCTAATTAACATGTCCACCAGAGGGCAGTAGATAGGATGAAAGATGGAGCTCAAACACTTTGCTTCCTCAACTCTTACCGCTTTAGAAAGGCCATTCCACAAAGATCAGGGGCATAGGAGC
This sequence comes from Perodicticus potto, assembly GCA_963574655.1. Lineage (NCBI taxonomy): Eukaryota > Metazoa > Chordata > Mammalia > Primates > Lorisidae > Perodicticus > Perodicticus potto. The sequence continues at coordinate 42,580 of CAUYRH010146317.1, read as the reverse complement.
TAAAATGAAGTTTTCAAATGCATGCAGTTCTGTGCCCCACCCCCACCAAGATGTAGCCTTGGCTGGGTGTTGTTGGCAGTCCCTCAGGTCACTGACCTCACACAGAAAAACCCACCAAGAGCTGTGCACCAACCACATCTCCATTTAAAAATCTTTTCTCTTTCAGAAGAGCAGTTCCTTTTCTCTGTTTTTTCTGACTGGGAATCAGACCACCAAATCAGGCCACCGAGTACCATAAGGCTTTGATAATTGTCACTTCACAATAGCTTTAGTTGGTCTCCTCTGGAATTCTCTGGGTGACTAAAGAGAAGCAATCATCAAAATATGTCACCAAACTCAAGTTCCTCTCTGCCAGTTTCTCATAAACCCCACAAATGCCTGGCCCCACAACCATTCCAGATGAATGCCAGTCATCCCTAGAGAGCACTGAATACCTGAGGCTATTCTGGTCCCTTTCTAGAAATTAAGACACCTTTTTTCCCTGATAGTCAACAGTCTCAATAGTCTTTTTTTTTTTTTCTGCCAAACTCAGCAAAGGGAACTTTTCTGGTAGAAAATGACTATCCCTTTCTCATCTTTCTTTGGCAGCTTGGTAGTGAATAAACAAATCTCTCTATCCTCCCATTTCTGGTTATATACAATTTGCCTGTTTTCTCTCCCTTTCTCTATAAAAAAATTCCTTGCACAAGGTCAGTTATCTAAACCTCCAAGTTCCTATAAAATGAAGAATCTGGTCCTAAGAATTGTTATTTTTTCTTTCTTTATGAAGCACTGCACTGCACAGGCATGAGACGTGGTTCCTGATTTTAAATTTTTTTAAAGCAGTAAGACACACACAGGCACAAATGTGTCACATAAAGTTCACAGGTCACACACACCAAAGCCATACAAATGCATACTATTCTCCTCATTTTGGATAGCTCTCCTTCACATTGCTACAGTTCTGAGCCTGTAGCAAGGATCTAGATGAAACAACACAGCTCTGGTCACTCTGACACCAGATTTTTTCTTTCTGGAGAAAGAACTTGATTTCTCAGAAATAAAAATGGTACATAATGAGGTTTGGTTGTGGATATCTGAGGTGATCTATTGTTTTCACATTTTTTATAATGTTTTCAAATAACTAGTTACTTCTGAAAAATGAACTTTCTATATTACCATTTGTTTTGTAGACAATATTATGGACTATCCCTAACATGCATTCCAGCCTTTCCATTATAAACCCAATATCATTTTTTAAATGACATTGTTTCGGTTCCCTAACACATAGTAGGCATTTCATACATTTGCTGAATTAAGGAATGAATTCCACAAATGTATTTTCAGTTGCTTCTTCCAGTGAAAAGGGCACAAATATTAGTGTCTGCTCACTATTAAATAGTCACATACTAGAAAATTGCATTATTTTACATTTTAAATAGTTGAGAAGTATTGGCCATTTGCACTGCTTTCTAACCTACATATTATAAACTGCATGCCCATTTCCATCAGGTGGAAATAATTACATGCCTCTCTGTGTATATTTCATACAATAACTTATAAAAGCCACTGCATTACCTAAGTCCTTAGTTGTTAGTGCTTATAAGTCATAGCCTCTACCTTGTTCATCTTTTTCCCCCTCAGCACAGAGTAGGACCTCTGGAAAATGTCTGGTATGTGAATAAAAAGACTTATGAAGTTAACTACGTAGATTTCCTAGGAATTCAAAATCCTATCTACCAGAGATAAAATATCCTTTTTATTTTTCTCAATTCTCAAATTTAAAATGCAATAAAATATTCAAACCGCCAAATTCCAAGTGCATTGTAACACAGAGCAACTCTGAGAGATTAATTTGGGAGGCTGAGTCTCCAAGTACTATGTTCTTTAAATATCAAGGCCTGTTCTAGCTGGTCCTCATTTGGAACAGGCAAAGCTCACAGAGCTTTATATTGGCAACCACCTTCCCATACATCCTGAAACAGTGATTGTGTGGCCTGGCTCAGAGAGCAAGGGAAATACCAATCAGTGTGTCCTCTTCAACTATGATGAAAAGGAATCACAACCTCTCTTCTTAAGACATTGAATCTTGAACTCAGAACTTAATTAGTAAGAGAAAACACAAAATTAGTGGATTTTCAAAATAAACTTGGTTTCTGGCTATTCCTATATTGGGAGAAAAGCATATACGTTAACTATTTCAATACTAAGCACATAAAGGGGGTTCAATAAAGATTGTAGATCTTTTGCTGGTTCTGATTTAAAGGGTCTAGAAAATTTTAAATATACTCATTTTAAAACACCCTTTACAAAAACTCAATTCGCCTTAATGGAAACTTACAGCTCTCAATTTTTTTCTTTTATTTTAGCATAAATAAATCAAACTGAGAAGCAGCTTCAACCAAAAGGAACTATTTTTTTTTTAATTGATATGATTTTAGCTTTAGCAATGTCTTTAAAATTCCAAGATGGATATTTATTTCGGCTCAAATCTTCACATTCTGAGGCCTCAATCTCTTAAAATTAATGTGGCAAAGACATAAATTTAAATGCTGCATCCAGGCTGGTATTTTCAGCTTTTTTATCCTCAATAAGACTGACATGATATCTGGCTTGTAGGAACATCCGAAATTAATAGATTTATGGCAATGCTAAAAAGTTGTGATTCATTACTTCCGATTTTAAACATTCAGGAAGGAAGAAGAGTTTCACTATGAAAGCGGAAAGGGGCAAAAGAGTCCTTGATTTCATTTGCTATCTTTTCTTAATTTTTTAGGAATGAGAGAATGGCTATCAGCAAGGAAATAAGTCTTAATCTTAAAGTAGATATTTTTTCCACATAATACCAAATGCCCAAACACTGTGGGCAAAGTTGCGCTAAAACAATAAGATGCTGGCAGTAATTATTTTAATGAAAATTTCCCCAGCCAGAATAACAAAGAGATGCATCACCTAATGTTACACTGAAAGGTGGAATGCAAGTACACATCATCCTGCTGTGGGGACTAATGTGTGATAAGAGAATCCTGCTCACATTCTGGGCATTTATGTCACCACATATTATCTATAGCACATATTATTTTTATTACATGGTGTCTTTATTACATAAAGCCTAATTGCAGAAAAATTATTTTTATCCTCTTAATTTTGATAGGCATTTACATAGAAAGAGTGAGATACAGAGAAGGCTGCGTACTGCGGAATTCCACGATCACGAAGGATATTTGCTGATGATTGCTGATACCAGTTCTGTGAGCACTGTGCACTGGCCTTTTAAGAGGGGAGGAAATTAAGTGCAATAGACTTGTGATAAAAATAAGGAAGAGATTCTGATGAAGACACATGGAGGAAGCAGGATGACTCAGAAGTGAAGCTTCAGCCCCCAGCTTTCCTGACTATTCCCGTGTTCAGGTATTGCCAACTAAAAAGTATATGAAATCTCTTGCTGAACTAAAGCCCCAGATAAAACAGCACATTAACTGCACCTTGGTCCTCAGGTGGAGATAAGATTAGATTTTTCTGGGTGTAATTTCAATTATGATGCTTACTTCGGTGGAATGCTTTTCAAGAAAGCAAGCAGAGTCACAAAAATCTGGCATTTAGAGCCAAACAGGCCTTGAGTGTCTGAACCATGTACAGTTTCCACAAAGGAGGTCAGAAAGGGCTGAAAGAAAAGGTGTATCAAAAGCATCCTTGGAACTCAGAACCAATAAAAATGAAACTATTCTCTTCTGAGACCTAATTAACTTTTATATCCAAAGGTACACTGCACATTTGTTCATTGCTTATGACGAGGACCAAAAAAATATATGTGCCATGGAACTAGGCTTTTAAATGATCTATTGGTGGCTTTTCCTTGCCTGGGAGGAATTTTCTGTTCTTTAGAGGTAGTCATTCAATGAATAAATCTATGCTAATTTTTTCCCTCAAAATGTTGAGTATTTTCCTGTATCTATTTTCAAGGAATCAGGGACTTAGTCCTGTAACTTCCAAAATATTCCCTTCAAATCCTAAAACAAAACCAAAACAAAAATGTTGCGGAAACAAATTTTATGCTATGAGCTTTGCAAGGATTAGTCTCCTATTAGAGTCACTGTTCCTATATGATCCTTTTTCATGTTTTAAAGGAGGATGTATATTTTTCTGTTACCTTTCCTGACTGTAAAGCAATCACAGGAACTGCAGGAGGCACCATAAATATGCAAATTTCTGAGAGATAACTGTTTTCAGTGGTTATGCCTCCAAGTAGTAAGGGAAACAGGAGAGCTGGAGCCTCCTACTTTCAAGTAATTCGTATGTTGGTGGTGCCCCCTGCTGCAATCACAGGTTGTCCAAGAAAGGGAGACTAAAATTCGGAAGCATTTAGAGCTGGTTAATATGTGAAATAAATGCCCACTACCTCTGCTCCGGGAGCAGCTCTACTCGAGTTCAGAGTTCTTCCTGCCGGCCACAATTGCACTGCAAACACTTTCCTCAGCCTAAAATGTGGAAGATTCACTTTCATTTCAAAACCTTTAAATAAGCAGGTTACATAGAGAGAATTTATTATGTTTATTATTTCAGAAAACACACCTCACCAAGATCCCAAACAGCATTTTCAAAGAATGAAATGTTTAAGAATTTCCTAGAGGTAACCTAATGATAACCAATTCTCAATTAGAAGACCGGCTTGCCACCCACAAGGATAGTAGAGCAGAAAGGGAAAAGTTAGTTTTAACAGTGTCTAGAGCTGTTTTACAGTTTTAAATGGCTTTATTGATTACAGGAAAATTTCGTGGGCCATTAGTTTATACTGTGGACTGGACATCTTGATATTCAAAATAAAATGAAGTGAAATACATGAAACAACCAAGCTAGGCACAGTAGAAAACTGATTGCTGTGGCTCTACAGTCGCTCTTTCATGGATATTCATATTAAGACTGGGGTGGGGTGCTGATAGAACAGAATAACATGATACAATTCAGACCTGTGACGGTCTATTGAATATATAATATGCATTTTTAAATTGCCTGAATATATATTCACATGACAGAATCTAATGGGTTTAGGAGGAGTCCATGTTCTTGATCAAATCATAAAAATTGTTGAAACTCGTGTATCACATCAAATCACATGCATTTCTATCAAAATTGTTTTGTCTTTTCATTTACATTCTAGAGTTAGAATAGATAAAAGGAAATGAGACCTACCTCCCCAAAAATAATAATAATAAAACACCTCATGGGCGGCGCCTGTGGCTCAAAGGAGTAGGGTGCCGGCCCCATATACCGGAAGTGGCGGGTTCAAACCCGGCCCTGGCCAAAAAAAAAACCCTGCAAAATAATAACAATAATAATAATAATAATAATAAGACATCTCAGGTAAGCACTAGAAACTCTCAATTCAGAGCCACCAAGGCAAGCTTTTATGACAGACCCTCAACTTTTTCTGTTGGCCTCACCTCAATCTTCCCCAGTGCTCCAAGCTCCCCAATTTGGCTACTTTTTAACACCAGTTTTAGAAATGTAAGCTCTTCTAGTATAAAACATTTCACAATAGTTATGTACTGGAGTTCGAATTTCAACTTAATTCTGCACCTTGTTTCCCTATTCAGATCTTCACAGCTAGAGCAAAATAGAGGACTGAAGAAATTAGCTATATCATTTCAGCGGTGAGCCTGCCTTTACCTGCATCATCCAGGAATCCTGTATCCTGTCTGTTGAGCTCTGACCTGAGGACCCATGATGAGGGAAAGAGGTGGAAAGGAACCGGTGGGTACTATTTATCAGGCTAAACTAATTAGAAATGGATCTTAATATTAAAGGTATCCATCTTTTCTTTTCTCAAAATTTAAACAAGCACTCTATACGATGAGGAGAATTTTCAATCCCCCACTCTGGATTTTATTACCACAGAAGGTGAACTGTCAGAAAAAGAAAACCAGTGTGCACAAAACAGCAGTTGGGAATGGACACTCCTCCTTCCCAGAGCCCCGGCCATATATGCTCTGTCGCTCACCTTCTAGACACTCAGTACAACCATTCAATCTATTGAATCAAGAGACTGTTTGATCTTATCTGCATCTGTGAGCTGACTGTCAACCTGCTTAGGCTGCATATTAAATCATCTATAGTAGCTGTATCAAGCTGGGATGATCTGTTAATTCTAAATTTATTAACCCTTGGAGTGCAGTCATCATGTTTAATCTAGTGTAGCCCGCATTTATTTTACAAGACTAAATCCTTCTTTAAGATATGGCTGTGCTGTAGGTTAAAAACAGCTAATGTGGGTTTCATTATGATAATTGGGGGGAGAGACTGTCTGAAAAATGCTAGTGTGACTACCCTAACAGGCTATACGTGTCTGAGTCCAGGCACTCTCCTAGGCTGAGGTTTGCCTATGAAATAAAATTTTGTCCAGAAACAGTTCTGTCTCTAAAAAGAATGCAAAAGGAAATGAGGAAGCTAAGAAGAAGAAAAGGAGGAAGGCCTCTGATAGATTTCTAGTGGACCAAAGACAGAAAGACTGATTTCCACATCAATGAAAACCCTTAAAGTAATGTCTGAGAAATATTATTTACAAAGGGACACACCTGGCCAAAAAAAATCACCAATAAAATTTCGTGAATGAGTCAAACTTCTGGATCACCTATTGCTGGATTGAATGATATTTTTTTCTTCTCCCTACCCCAAAACAGAATTCTGAGCATCTCACATTATAGGCAGTCTGGCTAAAAAGGGGGGAATGTTCATTTAATATGTTAATCTAGTTTTTAGACCAGAAAAAAAAAAGATAGCCATCTCTTCTACTTGCCCATTACTGATGTTATCAACATATTCATAGCTTTTCTTTCAGACACAAACTGCTAGGCATGCTCCTGTTTTTTTTTTTTTTTTTTTGGTAACCACGTGCCTGATATCTCTCTAATGTAGCCTAATAACAATTTTAGCATTCAGATGAAGCGATTTCATTCTGTGACTGCCTTTTCTATTAGATTTGATTTTGAGAAGCCCCAGTGGGTGCCTTCGAGGCAGAGATCTATCTGTGAGGCTGCTACCGACTCAATAGCAGCCTGGGCTAACCTTGACCTTTCCCGAGACCCCGCTCCATCTGGTGCCAGGCTGCTTTCCACCACCACCCCCCCTCCTTCCTTGCTTCATAGTCAACATTGATCAAGGCAGAACGGAACGCCTCATCTCCTGGAAGGGCTGGGCAGACTCAGGAGGACAGCACATTTCAGTATATGGAAATGATCAAGCCTCTTATGCAATCATAAATCTACATAGGAGTCTTGTGATTTGATATTTCATTCACCTCCAAAGATTTTTTTTCTCCCTCCCAACAGGGATTTATAAGCTCTGTAAGAGCTCCCGGACAACGGCTTTCCCCAACACCTGGAAATTATCAAGCTTGCTGCTTGCTGAATGATGCTAACAGCTCTAACGCTGCAAATTCATTTTTAACAACTCACTGGCTTTTATCTAGGATTTGTGTGTGTGTGTGTGTGTGTGTGTGTGTGTGTCTTTCTTTAAGGGAAATCTACCAAAGCAACGGATGGTATCAAAATACCAAAATCAAATCCGACTTGAATATACCCCATCTCCACACTCAACCCCATTAGGTATTTGTAGATAGATGGGCTTTTCTACCTCTGTATTCTGTCCCCTTTCTTAACCATTAAGAGGGGACAGATAAAGAGGAAAGCGGAGAGTCAGAAAAAGGAGAGAGAAACAGATGGAAAGATGCCAAACAGAGAGAGGTAATGGTGTTACACTTGAACGGCGCTTGAAAGCCACCGTTCCCCTTCCCTAGGCCACATTCCTTCTTTCCCAAAGACCGACACGATCGCCCACTAGAGTGCACAGATGCCTCTTCTGCCTCACACTCTTCCTTTCCTCCCCTTCTTTCTGTATCAGGGGCTGGTGGTAAAGAGGCTGACTGAGGGGAGTCACGTGGGCAGCCCGTGGGCAGCGGCGGCAGCAGCTCCAAAGAAATTGACTGACTGGCCGCTTGGGCGCATTTCAATATATGGAAATGACCAGAGGCTTCTGCAATAAATCAGCACTCAACACTTTGCCATTTTTCTAGTTGTGCTTCATTTTCCTATTTTCCTCTTCTCCTCACAGAAGCCTCATTTCTTGCATTCTGCCCTGCTGCGTCTCTTCCCACCTCCAACCTACATCGTCTCCAAATCTTGCCCCATCCTCTCCTTCCGCCTCCTCCCCACCCGCGCCCCGGCCCCCACCGCGCCGCGCGTGTAGACGCGCGCGCGCGCGCGCACACACACACACACACACACACACACACACTTTATGTTCTCTGGCTCCCCTGTAATTGGAAACATCCGGTCCACCACGATTTTTTTTCTTTTTTCCCCCCTTTCAAAAATTTTTCTAACCCAAGCGGGCAGTATTTTTCGTCCTGCCTGACATTCCCTGAGAGAAAAGGCGCCCAGGGTGCACTCTCGCAGTCTCCAAGATGGGGACCTCAAGTCCCTTGTGATATTAATAAAAGAAAAAAGAAAAAGAGCTCCGGCCTCATTTCTCCTTTCCCTGCCTCAATCCCCGCTCCCACCCTGGAGGAGTTTCCTAGCAAACTTAAAAGACGAACAGAAGCAACTTGTGCCACGATATGCCCTGGGTGTCGCCGGGTGGGTAACGGAAGAAAGGGGAGGGATGTCGTGGGAATCTACGTGAGATTGCAGGTTCCTGCTGTTCTTCTGCAGCTCCTCTGGGGCCCTCCGCCTAACCCTGCCCCAATGCCTTGGGTCTTTTTTGAACTAAAGCTGTGCGTCTCCTCAATCTGCAATTACTCTGCATGTTTCTCAGGAGCTCAACCAAGCCTGAATTTCGTGGCGCGTGCAAAAAGCGAAATTAACAAAACCCTTCACCGAGCTGTTGGGGTTGGAGGGGTTGTTTGTATCTTTGGTGTTGTTTTCTTTTTGTTTGTTTGTTTTCTTTCCCCCAGTTCCGAGCAGAAGCAAACACTACCTGGCTTCCTCCACTTCCTCCCAGCTCCTGCTTGAGACCTCATCTTTCAACTTGGGTCTCTCTTGTCCGCTGGGCAGCCCCTCTTTCTTTCTTTCTCTTGGATCTGGGAACAATAGGCATGTAAAGGGTCAGTGGCCATCACCCTATAAAGCTCAGAACCTAATTAATTTTATTAAAGGAGGATCTGTTTATGCAATATGACAGCCTGGGGGAATTAACCATTTGAGTACGAAGACGCTGTTCAGACGCCAGAGATTCCCTCCTCACATCATAAGCTTTTACTTCCTGTCCCATTTGATCTTGGTTTTTGTTTGACCTTATGAAGAGCTCATCTATAGCGCGCGGGGGTGGAGTGGAGGCGGGGGTTCTGCACAGTGGGAGGGACACCCTGACACCCTGAAAAACCAGACGTTCCCACTGCCAGATGATGGTTGAAGTGCTCACCCACTCACAATTTGTTGCAATGACAGCTCAAAAGCTCTCACTATTTAGAATGGGGGGCCGAACCTCTGGTGGTCCCAAAAGTGGGTATTTAGTGTTCCCACACACTCTACTTGGAAATCACAGTGCACAAAATCCAATATGCCTTCTCAAGAGCCAAGGAAGATGTAACCATTTTTAAGTTATTATTTTTTATTTTTTTTCCTGACACTCTGGCAATTTGAAATACATTTTTAATAACCTCATGGAAAAAATTTTTAATAGTTGAGACATATTGTTCTTTGACTTACTATCCCTGTGTGTTCCTTAATTGCCAAAACAAACTTTATGTCATTTACAAGGGCTAACTTTATATCTCCTAGGAATCCTAATGTCATAATCTTGTGGGTTTTGCTGCTGTTGTTGTTTCTTCATCGTCACCTTGGATTTTGTTCAATGGGGATCTAGAAGTGTATAGCATATGTATAGAAATAGATACGATAAAATATTCAAGAGCTCTCTGAAGGAAAATGTGCTTGAAAATAACCCCCTCTTTTATGGAATTTGTTTTGATTTAGATCTATAGATAGTAAAAAGAATGAAAGAAACTGTGAATTACACTGAATATAAGATGTTTATCACTTTAATATTACACTTCCTAGCTTCCATGGTACAGAGCTTTAGAATATTCCTCAAACTTTCAGATTGAAGCTCTGCCTGGTGTGGTCTGGGGTTTGTCTGGAAAGACCTGCCAGCACATGCCAGCTAAAAATGAGTGTCAATTAATAATAATAAAAAAGCTTCCTTATTTCTACACTCATGTAATTTAACAGGTTTGGAGAGGGACACAGGACGACAACAGTTGTGAGAACATTCCAATATATGCAGTTCTAACAGCTTTCATTCTAAGACGCCAAACCTTCCTAAAATAGAATGGCTTCACATTTCTTTTTTATATTAAAAGTCCAATCTACACTTCACATAAAATGTTTTTTTGTCACAAAAATATTTGTCTCTAACAAAATGCACTTTTTTGTTCTACCAAAAAAGCAAACATCTTGAAACAGATTCTCCCAGCTTTTTACGGCTCCCCACTGCAATTTTCTGTACTATTTTCAACTGCCCCCTCCCTCCTATGAGACACTTTGAACACTGGAATAAAAATAATTACTATTGAAATACTGAACTAAAATGCCTTGTTTCCCAATATTGCTAACAAAATCTCTAATTCTCAGACTGCTCTCTGATGGAACTAGGCGAATTTGGGGACTTACACTGATATTTCTAAGTGCAGTTTGTTGTTTTAAAAACATATTGTACTGATTAATAAAAATGTGAAATAATTTGAGTTACAAATTTTGAACTACGAATCGCCATCTGCTCAAATGGGGGAAAACCAAAAATTGCCGAATATATTTTCTCACCTCTTTTTTATGATAACATAAACAACATTCCTGAATAATTAAAAAAAGAAACTGACTACACTTAATGCATTTTTATAGTTCAACAACTGCTTGGTGAGTCCACCTTCTCAAACGTGCAATTATTTTTTTCTTAATTACTTGCATATGTTCTATCAAAAGATTCAAGTTCTAGTGCTTTTCCTGTGTATTGTACAAATCTGTTTACTTCTGTCTGTTAGGGCTATAAGCCTCTGGTTTGATATGATAAAATATAATAGACTTCATTGTGCAGTAACCTCGAATTGGTCCTAGGTGTCAACTATGTCAGAGACCTGTGAAAACATTCAGAGTATCCTCTACGGGTGGGAAGAAAAGAGAAACATTTCCATGAATCCAGACTTGGAGGAAAAAGCACAACCCATGATATAGATATATAGATACAAAGAAGTGTGATAAACAATTTAGTTTATCAGTTTGTAGGAAAGAAAGTGAGAAGGTAAGTCTGCCATCTATGGTAATTGAAAGCAGTTGTTGATGGTTTGTCGTCCAGGACCCAGTGGCCTTTACTATTCCATCGGCAGAAGAAAAATTATCTCAGTTGTACCAATTTGTTAGCATTCAAGCAATGACGATAATAAACCAGGAGCCATTAGTGTATGGCGTCTAATAGGATATCCTCAAGAGAGTTGAATGTATTGCTTTTACAATCATATCCTAGGCTTGGACATAACAGATAAAGCAAGTTGATGTACAATCATTCTAAAAATAAATCCAGTTTCTATTAATCACAGAATAATAGGATATATTTTATTCTTTCCTTTTGTTTTCTTGTTTTTTTAAGCCATACTGCCCTGAAGGGTGGGGGCCTAGGAACTCTGGTTTGTTTTTGTTGTTGTTTGTTTGTTTGTTTGTTTTGTTTGTGTGTGTTTTGTTTTTGGTAGAAAGGAATTGACACCACAATCAAAAAGCCAAAACTTTATGGGTTTTATCTGCTTTGTCAGGTTGTACCTGAGGGAGGAAAGAGTGGGCCAGTCATGCTCACCATCCATCACTGTCCAGTTTCAGTTCAGGTAAAAGTCAGGTTGTGACTCCCCAGACCCTTGTAGTTGCTTCATCATGTTGGAGTCAGTTAGAAGAGAATGAAGAACTGGCCAAAAATACCTCCAGAGGACCCTGAACATCACCGCCTTTCACTATCTTTCTACTCAAACTGTAGTTCCTTGAAAAATGACAGCTTCTCATTTTGTTTTGCTTTTCATTCATAACTAATCTCTCTAATTTACATTTACTGTGTATAATGTGAAATACACAGATCCCTTGTTTAGAGTCAATTTAAAACCAAATGCTTTTGAGTGTCAGGGACCTGTGTCAGACGTTGAGGGGACCGAACACAGGTTATTATAATAACAAGTCCATGTCCAGGAGTGGATCAGAGTCCAAGGGAGGAATTCACACACAAGTCAGACTTGGGGACAGGCAGTGAAGAGATCAATGAATAACACAAAGCAGGGGACTGCTGGGGAAGATTGAGCAGGGCTTTGTTAGCTGGGATATGTGAGAAGAGCACTCAGGGTGGAAATGCTGGCCTGACCACCAAGACCAGGCCACATGGGCAGCTCCATGAGTATAGGGCTGTAATGTTGCCTGGGATAACTAAAGCAGAGTGGAGTGACAGAAGATGTCTGCAAAGGGAGGTTGAAGCAAGTTTGAGGAGGGTCTGGAATGTCACACTTTACAGTCTTGACCTGATTCTGTAGGCAGTGGAAAACCTCTTGAGGTTTTTGAGTAGGGGTGGTGGGTGATACGCTCCTTGAAAAAAATGAAATCTGGAGGCAATTTGGTGAATGGCTTGAAGCAAGTTTCTCTCTGCCATTCAACCTATTTTTTACTTGTCAGTTTACAGAAGTGGTCCCTATTCAGTTGAAGTAACTTGGACCTCACCAGGAATGAAACTGCTTTCTCCTTCATAATTGAAGATGGTGCTTCCAACAGTGATTTCTATTTACATGCATAGGATAGCTGATTTTTGGTATCCTCACTTATAAAAGCTGTTCTTTGAACGCCTCTATATTTTTTTTATTTTTTATTTTTATTTATTTATTTTTAAATACATGTATTTTATTATTCTTCATTACATTATTCCCCCCCCCACACCCCAGTGGTAAGACAGAATTTATTTTTCAGAAAAGAATACAGAAAACACTGAAGCTCCTGGTAGAGGGAGAGAATTCAAGTGGGGAGAGAGAAGCTCTCTCCGTTTCTCTCCCGGTCTTTTCCCATCTCCTCCTTTAGGCCTTTAGTCTCAGGGTATATATAGGTGTATGGGTTCCTTGGCCAGGAAACAAATGAATACAGGCCTTTCCGCTGGGGGCGAGGTGATTGACTGTATCAATGAATGGATACAGTCCATTCATGGAATTGAGGCCTAGGAAATTCACAAGAAATCGACCTAGGCATAGGAAATAGGGGTTCCACATTTAGTCCTAAGTGTAAAGTGAAGGAGACACCAAGGCACAGGTGTCTCCTCGGCAGTTGTCCAGCCTTTTTGGCTATTAGAGCTTCTGGTGGGCATTGGAGGTCCCCCTCCTTGCCTGTCATCCAGCCCGCTGCCTCTTCAGCTGGCTGCTGCAGCACCAACACCACCACGGAGGAGGCGGCAGGTCCGCCAGCCCCGCTGAGCTGGCTAGGGCGCCAAATGTCCTGCATCAATTCTCCCTCACCGAGTAGAAACTCTAACTGCTGTTAGGGAAAAAGGGGGAAGACTCTATCTAACTGCTTCCTGCTGAATCGGGCAATGATAGAAGGGAGCAGTTAGGGTTTCTCTGGAGGGAGAGTGATACAGGGGTTCATGGACTGGAACCGTCTCTATTGCGTGTGGCTTGATGACATTTCTGGAAAACATAAATCTGATTAGTGTAATCAGTAATAGGCAAAGGTAGAACAGCGTCAGGTCAGAAGCACTTATTCAGTGATGCTAAAAGAAAATATCATGTATTTTTCTATGGCATCTATAGACTAGTCCTATATAAAATGTGATCTGCAGGCCATCACCAGTAGCAGAAGCAGCAAGGAATGTGTTAAAAATGCACATTTCCTATGCCTACCCTAGACCTGTGGAATCAGATTCTGAATTTTAATAAGTTCACTAGGTGATTTGTATGCACGTTAAAGATTTTAAAATACTGGATTAGATAATTAAGAAAGAGCAAAAGTGCAAAATTTCCTCTCTTGGGTAATAAATATCACAACAGTTCCCACCTGTCTTCTGTTTCTTTTTCTTTATACATAAAACTTCCTGGCTTTGGACTTAACAGTTCTCAATTTGTATATCCTAGAGGTGCACTAAAAAATTCAGAGATCAGAGAAGTTATTAGAATCTGTTTTGTAAATTTAGATGTCTATGGGATTTCACAGTGGAGTATGAAAAGTAAAGACACACCTGTATCTCTGATTCCAAATGGAGAAATAAACAGCAATAGCAGCTGTATTATAATGCAACTCAAAACGTAAGCCTTGGATGTGTTGGTGAATGCTGTCAAGAAAAATACAAATTCAGCTAGGAAGCATAATCCATCAAATGTTTTCCTTGTTAATACATGCCACTATTTTTAGCTGACACAAAATACTCCAGAAATGAATGACAACTAAAATTAATAGAGGAAATTGCCAAGACTTATACTTGTTGTCAGATGTGTGATGACTTCTGTGTATCAACATGATTTCCTGAGGAGTATGTGAGTGTTTGGCCACATATGAAGGGGGCACAAAAAGAGCTGAGAGTCATAAAATTATGCCTTAAACATGAGGGAGGTGACTCTACAGGCTGAAACCATATGACTGCAGGGATTGAGCAGAGGTATTTACTACTCTCTGAATGTCCGTGGGTTTTACCATATTTCCCAGTCCCTGTGTACATAGAGGCACATAGCACTTGGATCTTGCCAATGGGTTCTGAGGAGTAGAAACACGTTACTTTTGGCCTGAAACATTTAATTTTCCACTTCCTCTTCCTTTGGCCACACTCCAGCAACCACAAAGGTCATGAGTGGCAAAAAGTGCGGCTACAAGGTGGTTGAACCTCCATCAGTAGGCTGGACCCGTACATGATTAGGTGGATCAGATCCTCCCACTATCCCATACTGGACATGTAGCATTAGTGAGAAAGAAACTTCTTTGTTTGTGTTAAGCCACTGAGATTTGGGTGTTGTTTGCATTGCAGCATTGCATGGATTATGCTGGCTAATATAGTGAGCACAGCCAACTCTTCTGTATTAGTAATGGCTAACAGTACTGAGTGCTACACTCTTCCAGGTGCCAAGCTGTAAGTTTTACACATATTACTTAATGTCTCACAACAACCTTCTGAGATAGATGATAGCATTATCAAATATTATATGACATATATGATCTAAGGCTGTAGCATAGCCATATATATACATGATATATGTAATATAGTTCTAAATAATGTATCTCAAGAGTAGATAAAGATGTACCACCTATATCAATAGTATACTGTCAAAGGTGGTCATTCTTTCTCTCTTCCTATTATGCTAGAAGTGTTGTCTCTCCTTTTACCTAAGGCCAGTCTCTCCATGTGCTTCACATTATTGATTACTCCTTTACTCTCTCGGATATGCACTCTCTCCTCATCTATTCATTTTGGCCCTTCAGCATTCTTGAGTCTCTCCAAGTTTAACTGAGCCCTCCATCCACCTCACTTTCCCCTCGCCTCCTACGACATCTTTATCTCTTCTCTCTAAAGCTTTCACCCTAATTTTATTCCCTCAGCTTCTCCCACTCACCAATTACTCCAAAATTGTTTTTTCTTCCAGCTCTCCACCAAACAGCTCTTTCCAGCACTGCCAATGATAGCTTTATTTCTAAATTTAGGGGGCATTTTATTCTCAACTTATTTAATTTTTTTGACCCCAATGACCATACCCTCTTGTTGAAACACGGTTCCATAGGCTCTCCCTCTCTGGCCACTCTATGTCTTTTTCAGCTTCATCATCTTTTGCAGGGCTGTTGAATTTGGCATTCTTCACTACCTATTCTATCCTCTTTTGTCTTCCTATTCTATAGTTGCTTTCCAGTCTTTCACCAAGTCTTTCCAGTTCTCAAGTCTGCTAATACCATATAGACTCAGGCACTCCCTAAATACGTGCCTTCATCTGGGCTTCTGCTCAGCACCTCCATTTTGATGTCTTAGTGTGCTTAAGACTGAACTCATCATGTTCTCCTCACTCCACCTACCTAACTCCAGCCTCACCTGTTCCTTCCTCAGTGTTCCATGTCTTAGTAAATGGCACCAGTCTCTTGTTTATGTTAGAAACCTGAGAGTAGGGCTACATCAATAACTTCGGGGGCACTCAGCACCAAAATGGGCTTTACTGTATTTGAAATAAAAACAAAGCATATCATAACAAAAGTAAATCTTTTAAAATTCTCATTTTTCCCATGGTAACAATTATGATGCTTTAAAAATGAATAGCAAATCCTATTCGAAATAACCTCAGGCCCTTTCTTCACTGGTGCTCTAAGAGCTATCTGACAGTCCAGCACTGTCTAGGATTCAGTAATCAGACGCTATCTCCTGTTGAATCTACCACTAAAGTATTTTCAAATATGCCTCCTCCTCTTGGTGTCAATGAACTGTATGCCAAGCCAGCCTGACCACTTGTCTGAAATTCTGCAATAGCCTCTGAAGAACGCTGCTCACTGCTCCAATTTATTGTCTACAAAGCAGCCAGGCCAGCCAGAATGATTTCAGGAACACACATAACTCATCGTGTCCTGTCAGTCCACTGATTAAAACCTCTCAGTGGTTCCCCATTGTCCTTCGAATAAAATCTCAGATCCTTAACAGACATAACATGCTGCCACATTTCCAGGAACTGACCTCACCTCTTTGAGCTACTGGAGACAGCCTAACTTTGAAGGAGCTTTAGCATACAATTTACTCTCTGCCTAGAGCTCTCTGACCCTTCCCAGCTTCTCCTTTTTCAATTCTTAGATTTAATGTTTTTTCTTTAGGTAAGCTTTTCTTAACCTCCCACACCAGGTCAATGTCAGGTCAATGCTCCTTGTTAAACACTTTCTTAGTAACCCCCAATTTGCTTCGTAAGTGAATGATTGTTTGTGTAAGGGGTATTTTAATATCCCCTCCAATTTTAATGCAAACTTTCTGAGAAATAGTTGGAAACACACTCTACTACGCAAGAGTAATCCAGCCATCCTTGAATACAGTAATCGAGGGATCCCTGAATACAGCTTTGTCTAATTCTAGAGCTCATGCCTACATAAATCTACTCATCCTGGAAGATGGATTTTTGTCTCTTCATTTTATGATGTCCAAGTGTGGATGAACGGGAAACTAAGTTTTGACTAGCTCAGCAAATTCTTAAGTAATGATATTGGGCTGTTAGTGAATCCCTTTGTGTGACTACAGGCCCGAGCAACTGAAGGGGACTCCATTTATCCCACTGTATCATCTCCACATCCTTTAACAGGGATGACATTAACTATCTTTCAGGGTTGTAATGGTACTCATTCATTCAATAAATATTCAATGAGCATCTTGTATATGCCAGATCTTGGTTTAGATACTGGGGATGCAAATGACATTTAAGATGTAAGGCACTGTTTCTAGTTAAAGCTAAGTAAAAAAAAAAGAAGAAGAAGAAAGAAAGAAAGAAACAAAATAAACCGTTTAGCATAGTGCCTGTGTCATTTAATGCTACAGATGGCCACCATTACTAGTAGCATTGTAATAACTGCGTGTCGTCATTTGCTCACGTCTCTTAGATCGCGCGAGAGTTTAGCTTTGTGACGTTTGTTGCTTAGCGGCAGTTCACTGTGGCGCCAGGGGCTAGTCAGCACGAGCTTGCGCACTTTAAATCATCACAGTCCCACGTGGCCGCCCCTCTAGTCCGGGCCTTTAGAGGGCGCGCGGTCTCTACCGCCTCGTGCGCGGGGCGTCTGCGCCTGCGCAGCAACCGTCGCCCGGCCTCCGCGCTCCGCCCCCAAGCCTCGTGCTCCAACGCTCCTCCTCCGTTGCCCCTAGCGGTTATTTGTTGACTGCCCGGAGCGCAGTAGCAGCAGATGCCCGGAGCGTCCCTATGGGAATCTGGGGGGTTTTCTCGGCCGGCGTCGGGGCTGAGGCGCTGTTCTAGGCCCCACCGACTCTCCCCCGTCACACTTTTGACCCAGGTGCAGGCTTCCCGTAACCCTCTCAGCATGGAGGAGCGCAAGGAGCTGGTGCCGGGTGAGTAACAGCTGAAGCGGTGGCGGCGGGCCAAGAGGGAGTGTCCGCGGGCGGGATGGCGGCCAGGCCCCGCCTGTGGGCCGGCCTTGTCGGGGGATAGGCCCGAGCCATGGCGGCCGGACGAGGGTGGGAGCTTTAACCGCGCCCCCGCCGATACTGAGGGGAGAGGGCGGCAAGGATGGGATGGGACGCCGGGGAAGGGGCTTTACTGTAAAAATAAACTTTGGATGAGTTTCTTGAAGGCAAGGGCACTTTTTCGGTAAACTTTTCAAAGTACTTCAGACTTGGCGGTCCGCAGGACTCGCTAACGTATTAAATGTTGTAAAGAGTGGGTGACTAGGGGATACGAGGTAAAAGGGAATAGAGGAAAGGAATTGGATGGGGGAGGGGGAGAAATATGCGACTTTTAGCGCGTGTTTTTCTTTATTTTTTCCATACTTTACCCCCTGAGCTCTATAGTTAGAAATGTATTTGGCATTATGACCGGGTACCTTGTTTGGTTTACTTTGGGAGGTTGAGGCGGGAGGATCACTTGAGGTTGGGGGTTCAAGACCAGCTTGGGCGACATAGCAAGGCGACCCCCCGTCTTTACGAAAACTTTTTTTGGTGGGGGGACGGAGCCTGTCGTCCTGGGTAGTGCTGTGACGTCATCACAGCTCACCGCGACTTCAGACTTTTGGGCTCCAGGAGTCCTCTTGCCTTAGCCTCGCCGCCCCCCCAGTAGCAGGCACTACCGGCTCCCGCCACAACACCTGGCTATTTCTTCTATTTTTAGTAGAGACGGGGTGTGTATCTGGCGTTGTGACCGGGTACCGAATTGTGTACCGCGTTTGGTTCACTTTAAGAGGTTGAAGTGGGAGGATCATTTGAGGATGGGGGTTCGAGACCAGCTTGGGCAACGTAGGGAGGCAACCCCGTCTCTACAAAAACTTTGTTTTGGCCAGGGCCGGGCTTGCACCGGCCATCCCCAGTATATGGGGCCAGTACCTTACTCCTTGAGCCACGTGCGCCGCCCCCAAAACAGTGTTTTTTTGACAAAGAGTCCCACTATGTCGCCCTCAGTACAGTAATGTGACGTCACAGCTCACGGCAACCCCAAACTCTTGGGCTTAAGCTATTCTCTTGCCTTAGCCTCCCAAGTAGCTGGGACAACAGGCACCTGCCACAATGCCTGGTTAATTTTTTGTTGTAGTTGTTATTGTTGGTTGGCAGGCCTGGGCTGGATTTGAACCCGCCAGCCCCTTTGTAATGGGGCCTGGGCCTTAGCCTGACAGCTACAAGCCCCGCGCTTTTTTTTTTTTTTTTTTTTTGAGACAGAGTCTCACTCTGTCGCTCTGGGTAGAGCTGTGACGTCATCATAGCTCACGGCAACCTCCATGGTACAGGACTCTTGGGCTCAAGCGATCCTCTTGCCTCAGCCTCTTTCCACCCCAGTAGCTGGGATTACCAGTTCCCACCACAATGCCTGGCTATTTTTTCTATTTTTAGTATTGATGGGGTCTTGCTCAGGCAGGTCTTGGCGGAACTCCTGAGCTCGAGCGATCTGCTCACGTCAGCCTCCCAGAGTGCTGGGATTACCCGGTGCCCGCCCCTGCCCTACAAAACCTTTTTAAAAGGAAATTATCAGAGTGTGATGGCATGTCCCTGTAGTCTCAGCTAATGGGGAGGCTGAGGCTGGAGGATCCCTTGAGCCTAGGACTTAAAGGCTGCAGTGAGCCATGATCATGTCACTGCACTCAGAATGGGTGACAGAATGAGACCCTGTCTCAAAAGAAAAAAGAAATAGATGGTTAATGAAGCAGTATTTGTTTTAGCAATTTGGAGTGTGCTAAGAGCTTTTCTATAATATGTTCCTTTAAAAATGCAAATAGTGACCCGCTAAATTAATTTTCTGACTAACTAATGGGTCATGACTAACATTTTGAAAAAAAAGAAAACACTAGGTTTGAGCAGAATATACCTTCACTGAAATATATATGTTTTCTTCCATGCTCCTAACTAGGACATGGGTAGATTTCTGGCCTCCTGGAGTTAACAGTTTAGTGAGCTATATTAGAAAGTAAACAAAATGATAATATAGTTTGATAGTAGTTGTCACTGGGCCAGAGCAGAGCCAACAACACCTGGTTTGAGTTGTGGGTATCAGGGAAGTTTTCCTGGGGAGCCAGGACAAAGCAGTTGATTGATTCTGGGGAAATCCAGAGCCTATTTCAGGTCCTAGCCTCCCCACTTTCAATTATTTGGAACTGAGGTGGCTCATAATGGTTTTCAAAAGGTTTTCCATAGTGGCTAGTCTCTTGTGCATTAATACTTATTATTAATACTTACATTCACTAGGTTTTCATTTCTCGTACTGATCAGTTTCTATATATGTGATCATCTTCCTTGGTATTTCCTCGGAAGATGGATCTAGTCTCCTGTTTGGTGTATGTGTGAATATTTAAGTGGTTATTGGGAACTCGTAGTTGTTTTTGGTCTCTCTTCAAAGTGGTACAGAATCAAATCAATTTGTGAATACTACTTCAGTCAGGTAATAACAATTAAGAGTGCTAAATCTCAACATTCCTCCAGTGATAGCCCCCTTCCCAGTTTCCTAGGAATGGGATATTTTGTGATGGTGTATTGGGAGACAAAATAAATCATATTTTCTTAAGCAGTATTTAAGGAGAGAGAAAAAGACATCTCTAACTAGCTACAGTACATGAGTAATGAACTTTTTGAGTAGCTCTACTGAGAGGATCCTTTCATTTTGTACTTGATCCCTTGTTTATTCTGAATTCTCAATAGAAATGTTCAGGAGAAGCTGAAATGCTTCTCTGTTGAAGACTTGGGTAATATGCTGTCTTTTACATTAAAAGCCTTGAAAGTTATATTTGAAAACCTCCTCACCGTTATGATGACCCAAAAAACAGTTATGAATATATATGTGTGTAAGGGGGAACTTTTCTGTGTGAAAAGTAAAACAGACTTAAAAAATAACTAGTGTTTATTGAAGGACTACATTGTCCAAGCAATATGGGTAGTGTATATAGTCTATTGTCCCAGTAACCTTAGCATGTAGTTGAGAAAAAATATTGGTCAACAAAAAGATTTGTGTAACAGTTTAATTAGAGAGGTTGCTAGATAGTGTATAATTAATTGCCATATAAATTATACAGATTATATAGTTCACAGAAGCCAATGATCGTTTCCAACTCTTATGGTAGAAGAAGGGGTTACAGAGGTGGCTGTGAGCTAGTGTGTTGGAGATGTAGGCTCTGTACTAGGTTCTTTATACAGGTCATCTCATTTAATCCTTACAACAATCCTATGAGAATGGTATAGCCTCGTGTTTACACAATTGTCAACACATTGTACATTTATTTGACCGACCTCTGTTGAGTTATGGTATATAAAAAGGAATATTATTATCTATCTGTACCCTAGTCTAATAAAGACCATAACTATTGAAGATGAATCTAAGTCTCAGTGAAGTGACCTATATGGGATCACATAACTGATTACAAGCAGTGTGATAATTTGAATGTACGCCTTTAAAGCCTATGTTTATTTTTTTTTCTAGCTGACTTCTCATAATGCAAATGAAAGGGGTAGTGTTTGAATAACTTGTTTCTCTCCGTCTTGCTTTTAGTTTTATGGGTATCAATTGGGATTACCAATAGAGAAATTAAGAGTTCACCTTTTGGGGTAATATTCCTTCCCTTGCGTGATAACACTAGAGGTTCCTTGGAAAATAAAACCAAAGAAAGATGTCCTCTTCCTGTGGATATCTGAGGATTATAATGAAGAAACTCTTATTAATACTGTCCTGTTTCTGGGTATGGAGAAAAGCCCTTAGTTGGGAGCCAGACCACAAGGTGTCATCCAGAGGAAGTAGTGCATGAATTGTACCAATTCTTTCCAGGGAATAGATGTCCACCTGGTAACAGAGATCTATTAGTAATAGATGACTGCCTTCCTTGTGGTAGTATAGTTCTTACTTTATACCAGTAAATGAATAATACATGTTCAATTAAGTAGATTTCATACATCAAACTAGAGTGAGGTCTGAGAAGTAAGACTGAATTAAGGTGGAAGAAGGAGGACTTAAACATTGCAAGGGGTTTGGATATGGCTAAATTGCCAAAAAAGTATTTTATAACATTGAACATAGTAAAAGTTGTAAAATAGAAACCATCTTATATTTGCAGATTCTGGTGCTGTGTTTACATTTGGAAAGACTAAATTTGCTGAAAATATTCCCAGCAAATTCTGGTTTAAAAGTGATACACCTATATGTCTTTCATGTGGAGATGAACACAGTGCTATTGTTACAGGTTAGTATTATAAGGACAGTAATACTTCAATAATCCTAAATATTATAGATGTGCTATGTTTTAAATGTTAAAGATATATAGGAAATTTTTTTTTACTTTTCCAGGAAATTCTTCACAAATTTATACATCAAAAGAGTCTTTTAAATTTTTAATTTGCTTAGTATATTTGTGTATATGTTCTATACATAAAACTTTATAGAAATAAATATATTTCAATATAATTATATAACTGTTCCTTTATAATCTTAGAAACTCTTTTACACCTCATACATCTGGTTATACACAGATGGACAAGGTAACCTATTTGAAAGGAATGACATTTTTAAGTGTAGCTTTTTAATGCTTTATGATGACTTCATCTTACATTAAGTGAAAAATGCTTAATTTATTATTTTTCTCTCTCACCAGGAAATAATAAGCTTTACATGTTTGGCAGTAACAACTGGGGTCAGTTAGGATTAGGATCAAAGGCACCTGTCAACAAGCCAACATGTATCAAAGGTTTGGGGTCATTTCTTATTAATCATTTTAATTCTTAAACTATATAAAAGTACTTTTATATTGATTGTGTAGTTTTTAATGCCATAAGTAATAAAGCCTGTATTTCTTTATTTTCTGACATTTGCTTGAATATTATTACACTTAGCTTATTTTTATATGATATTCAGAACTACTTTAAAATGTTTGTTCTAAAAATCACATTGAGGTTAAACCCAGAGGCCTCGAAGGAAGTAATGATTTTACATTATTATTATATTCTTTTTTTTTTGCTTGTTTGTAAAACTATTTAAACGTTGGCTTGGTGCCGGTAGCTCAGAGTGCTGAGTGGTTAGGGTGCTGGCCACATACACTGGGGCTGGCAGGTTCTAACCTGGCCCGGGGCTACTATAAAGAGTAACAACTACAACAAAAAAATAGCTGGGTGTTGTGGTGGGCGCCTGTAGTCCCAGCTACTTGGGAGGCTGAGGCAAGAGAATCGCTTAAGCCCAAGAGTTTGAGGTTGCTGTGAGCTGTGACACCACGGCACTCTACCGAAGGCAACATAGTGAGACGCTGTCTCAAAAAAAAAAAACTACTTAAACATTACTATTATTGTGTATACAGAGAACAAACAACGTGTTAGAATTTTGAGCTCTGTCTCATTTAATAGAGTTAAGAACATGCTGCTTCTGTTCAGTTGCTACTTTCGTAAAACATGCTTATCTTGCTATGTATAGTAAGTACATGAACTGAACAAAACATTGAGGCTAAGGGTTGATTAATACTGGTTGGTATAAAAGAACAACAGGATAATATATTTGAAATCAGGGTTGTTCTGGAAAATATTGGAAGTGTAATGCCCATACAAAGCTTTCTTGCTGTTATGTACAAAGCCTCTGTTTGGGTATAACCTATGAACACCAAATGAACTTGAGAGGGCAATGGAGATTTCTTAAGATATGACAAGAGCACTGTTATCTTCCTAGCCAAATTTTAAACTTCAGCTCAACATTTCAGTGCAGCTTGTCATATTGCTATTTATAGATGGTGTTATAGGACTTTTTTAAGTCTTCAATGAGATCAAAAAGTATTTATTAGGCACAGTCTACTAAACCTGTTGGAGTAGTCATAGTGATCATGATGTTTACTGTCAAATATCTAATAGAGAAGCAAATAGTATTGTCTTGGCTATGAGATCCTTGAGACCAGGGGCTCTAGCTTAGTCATCTTTGCAGCTCCTATGCCAAGCACTTAGAAGATCTGAATGAACAACTTTAACCTAGGTATACGAATGTATGCAAATGAATATTGGTCTTATTTTTTTATCAAGTTTGCTGGAAGGTGAGCTTAATAATGGTGATGGCAGGTTAAGTTGTGGATCAGGTTGGTGAGGAGGCACCATAATAGAATGCGGTGGATCTCAGCACATATTAATTGCCTGTGGAGTTTTTAAAAATGTATAGATGTGTAGGCTTCACCTTAGGCCCACTGACTCAGATTCTCCAGGGATGGGGCTCTGCTATCTCTATTGTTTCCTAAGTTCCACTGGTTATTATGATGTACAACCAGTTCTGAAAACCTCTGATTTAATAATTAAGAACATTGACTTTGGAATCATATAGATCTGCTTTTTAAATCTCATGTCTACCACTAAGTTACCATTTGACCCAGATTATTGATCATTTTCATTACCATACAGTAATTGTCATATTTTTTTTTACATTGTTTAGCTCTAAAACCTGAAAAAGTGAAATTTGCTGCCTGTGGAAGGACCCACACCCTAATTTCAACAGGTATAGTATTTAGCCCATGTAACTTCCTGCCCAAGTTTGAGAACTGAGGTCTCACTCCAGTAACATGTAGCTTTGTAACTAGTAGAAACTGTACCTCACTGCAACACTGAGATTGGAATTTTTAAAAATGTAAATGGTTAGTACACTCTGCCTTCACAAATGTGTACATAAATATTAAATGGTTGAAGGAAAAGCTTCTTTTTTTTTATTAAATCAGGGGACAGTATCTCCTTACCTGTGTGCACACCATTATAGGCTGGTTGTTCCTGTTCTTGCCTTTACCTCTTTCTTATTGAGAGTGAGTGGAAGCCATCCAAAAAGCTGTTGATTTGAGGGAACACGATTGTAATCAAAATCTAAAACGGGTTGTGTGTGTGCATGTTTGTAGAAATTGACAAAGGACATTTAACAATTTTGAAAAAGAACAAAATTAGGGACCGGCACTACCTGATTTCAAGGCACACTGTAAATCTACTATTATCATGTTATTGGCAAAAAGATGGACAAAGATTAATGGAACAGAAGAGAGTCCAGAAGTAGACCCATATGTATGTACCCAACCACTTCACCTCTTTATAGTTTTCCCTTCATGAAATATTTTTTTCTTTCTCTCACCTTTCATATTCTTATCTTTTGAAATACCCCATAAGTCATACTTCTTCCATGGAACATTTTATGACTATCCCACTTTTTACTCATCTAGTTTTCTGTGTTATTTTAGCATTTCACCAACTCTGGTTTGTTCCATATGTGTTAAATTATACACTTCAATTCCATGTGACCTTGTAGTATCTTTCTTTTGAAATCTAGTCTTGTTTCCTCAATTAGGTTTTATTTTTTCCTAATTAAGAAATCTAATTTTATTTTATTTTATTTATTTATTTATCTATTTTTGGCCAGGGCTGGGTTTGAACCTGCCACCTCTGGCATATGAGGCTGGCGCTCTACCCCTTTGAGCCACAGGCGCCGCCCAAGAAATCTAATTTTAAATTTTTACTCCTTAACACTGATTTTTCCCTGATTTACCCCTATAATTTAGCCTAGTTTTAACTTTATATGTATTACGATATAATATGTATAACTAATTTAATATGTGTCTGTTAAAAGTCTTCATTAATTTAGAGTTTACTGGAAGTGTTTATGATATAAGCATGATGTACTTTTTATTCAGAGTGTAATTAACATTTATATATAATTTATATAAATGTACCAAATATTCTAAGAATTTCATGTCATCTAATTTAATGTTTATGAAGTAGGTACTATTATCCCCATTTATAGATGAAGAAAATGAGGCACAGGTTAAGTACAGCTTTCCCATGGTCCCGAACTGATAATGGCAAGCCAGAATTTGCACTCAGGCAGTCTGGCTCTGGAGTCTTTCTTCCTAAACACAGTGCTATACCCCTCTCCTATTTACAGAGAAAGTCAAAATAATTTTACAACATAGAATTATCATGTTTCTGATGTATTATTATTATTGGATTTGCCTCATTTTACTTATTTGTGCTATTGTTATATGTGCTATCTTAGCTTTAATGGGTATAGAAGTTAAAATTAATGAGCCACATCTTTTAAAATAGTTTTTATTTTTTAAATAATTTAGAAGTTACTTTCCTCATTTTTACTCTGAATTAATAAAGTATGGTATTAGCAAGAAAATACATAGATTCTATGCATTTGAATTGGCTTGTTAAAGTCTAGAATGGTTTCTAAAATCTCACAAAAATATATGGCCTTGATTGTTTTGTTTTATTTTTGACAATAAAAGGAAGTTATGCATCAAAAAATAGGATAATGATAGCTTTCAACTTTCTTCACTGTTAACAGAGGTAATAGCTGGTATATATTGACCTGTTCATAAAGGGGGTGACTATCATGTATTAATATTTTCTTTTCTGTGTGTAGAAGAAGGCAATGTATATGCAACTGGAGGAAATAATGAAGGGCAGTTGGGACTTGGTGACACTGATGAGAGAGACACTTTTCATCTGATAAGCTTTTTTACATCCCAGCATAAGATTAAACAGCTTTCTGCAGGATCTACTACTTCAGCTGCACTAACCGGTGAGACTTGTTTCCATTTCAGTCTGGGACATATCCCTTTCTTTCAGATCAAGACATAACAACTCAGTAAACCAGGACAGCACTGCTGTTTAATTTTCTTCCATTCACTATGGGCTTTCAGAAGACATTTATTTATTTATTTTTAATAACTTTTCTTTTTCATAGAGACAGAGTCTCACTTTATCTCTGTATGTTGCAATTTTATGCTTATTTAAAATTAGGTGTAAAAGTAAATTTAGAAGTAATTGGTAAATAAATTCTATGCTGTACTGTTCATCTACTCCTTTAGATATTCTTATAATTTTCATTGTGTGCTCTAAAACTTACACTTGCAGCTTTAACTGAACTTTACTATTAGAAATATCCATAGCAATGTGTTGCAGCTTATGTTAAAAAATGGTTTTTAACAATCACTGCATTTCTTTGCCTTCCCTATCAAAAGCCTATGTGGGAAATTTCTGAAAACTTTAGAGCCAAGAATAGGTTGAAGCAGACCAAGAGCACTGAAGTTCCTGGTCTCCTACTTTGTCCAAAATGGGAGACTATAACCTCTGGTGTTGTTGTGACTGTCAGGAGTCAAAGTCATATCTGAAGCTCCATTTTTTAAATATTGTATACCATATAGTTATATTGACATCTTTCTTTCAGTGCTTATTTTTCAAGTATCATTTTATTTGCCTTATTATTAAACCACTTCAAAGATTAAAAAATTTTAAATTAATTAAAAGATACAGGCCTGGCACAGTGTGGTTCATGCCTATAATCTCAGTACTCTGGGAGGACAAGGTAGGTGGATTACCTAAGCTTAGGAGTTCAAGACCAGCCTGACCAAGAGTGAGACCCTTTCTCTCCTGAAAGTAGGAAAAGTAGCTGGGTGTTGTGGCAGATGCCTATGGTGCTAGTTACTACAGAAGGCTGGGGCAAGAGGATTTCTTAAGCCCAAGAATTTGAGGTTGCTGTGAGCTATGTCACCATGCCATGTTACCCAGGGCAGGAGAGTGAGACAATGTCTCAAGAAAAAAGAAAAGATGTAAGTAAATAAATCTTGATGATTCCTTTCTAAAATATTTTTTCCTAGACTTTTTTGTCTGGCATCAAAACCCTTATCAGAAATAGCATAAGTTATCCTATTTTTGAGATGCTATACATGCTATTATACCCTCATTCTCTGAAGCTTGATTCTTTGTTTTCAGGTGTAAATTATAAGAAAAAGGAGTCAGAGAAATATATTTATTTTCTCTTTTTCTTTTTTTTTAAATATAATTTCCACGATGCTCTCAAGAGCAGGTCTTCTAGTCACTTTTCACCTGGAGATGTCTAGTGTGACTGATGTTGTTGCTCAGTTTAGTTTCAGGTAGACTGGTTGTAAGGAGAAAAATATTTCTGTTTAGAAACATTGGAATGAAAAAATACAATTATAGGAAAGGGCATTCTGTCTTTGCTATTGAGATAAAAATATGAATATGACTAATATCATTTACAATTAGGCTATTCTCTGTTCTTTATCATTATAGAAGCATTTCACAATAGAAATTGAACTTCTAAGTAGCCAGCTGGTATAAATATCTTAGTAGTACTTTTCTGGCTTGGCGCCCCTAGCATAGTGGTTACATAGCGCCAGCCACATATACCAAGGTTGGCGGGTTCGAACCCAGCCCGGGCCAGCTAAACAGCAATGACAACTGTAACAAGAAATAGCCAGGCATTTTGGCGGGTGCCTGTATAGTCCCAGCTACTTGTGAGGTTGAGGCAAGAGAATCACTTGAGCCCAAGAGTTGGAGGTTACTGTGAGCTTTGACACCAGGGCACTCTACCGAGGGTAACATAGTGAAACTCTGTCTCAAAAAAAAAAAAAAATAGTGCTTTTCTGTCGGGACACATAATTTTTTTTTTTTTTTTTTTGTAGAGACAGAGTCTTACTTTATCGCCCTTGGCAGAGTGCTGTGGCATCACACTACTTACAGCAACCTCCAATTCCTGGGCCTAGGTGATTCTCTTGGCTCAGCCTCCCGAGTAGCTGGGACTACAGGCGCCCACTACAACGCCCGGCTGTTTTTTTGTTGTTGTTGTTGTTGCAGTTTGGCCAGGGCTGGGTTTGAACCCGCCACCCTTGGTATATAGGGCCGGCATCCTACTCACTGAGCCACAGGCGCTGCCTAAGACACATAATTTTTGTAAATTAAAAGAAAAGTGGTGTGTCAGAAGCTAAAATAACTTGAGAGCCCTGCTACCTTTTCAAATCTTTTCTCCTCCTTGTGTTTTCTTTTTAGAGGATGGACAACTTTTTATGTGGGGTGACAATTCTGAAGGGCAAATTGGTTTAAAAGATGTAACTAATGTATGTGTCCCTCATCAAGTGACCATTGGAAAACCTATCTCCTGGATCTCTTGTGGATATTACCATTCAGCTTTCGTAACAAGTAAGATAACATTTTGGATCCATTTTATTATCTTCCATTTCTATTTTTTTATCTTCCCTTTCTATGTTATTAGTAAATTAATAATAAAATAATATAACATTCCATAGTTACATAGAACTAATGCCATGGTTGTCCATGTAATGAAATGGTTTTGACTTATTTTAGGTCATAGTATTTCTACATTTCTATGGTGAGAGTTTGTAATTTCAAACTCTATCTGACATGTTAACTTTTTAAGTGAATATTAGGTCTAATAGAAAAACAAAGGTC
Organism: Perodicticus potto; assembly: GCA_963574655.1. Classification (NCBI taxonomy): domain Eukaryota; kingdom Metazoa; phylum Chordata; class Mammalia; order Primates; family Lorisidae; genus Perodicticus; species Perodicticus potto. The sequence continues at coordinate 13,198 of CAUYRH010146317.1, read as the reverse complement.
TAATAGAAAAACAAAATTGATATGTTATAAATTCTTCTAAACTTTAGTTTTTAAATATCTTAGACCCTTTTGGAATTAAAAATAACACCAAGCGTGCTACTTTCCTTTGGACTCACTTGCCTGTATATGTTGACCTACTCTATTCCTGTTGTCCTGATAATTTCTTTTACTGTTTTAATAAGTGAGTTGTAAGCTTTTGTTTTGGGAGCCAGGATGAAGACTAGATGAAAAAGGAAGAGACCTCAGTATGGTATGATTCTCTTTGATGGGGCTTTTCTAAGCATCCCTAATTTCTCTCTTTCTTGGGCCATTGGCAACCTTTTTACCTTCATTAAAGTATCTGAAATGTTACACTCTATTATAGTCTGTCTACACTGGTGATAACAGGAGAAGTATGTTTTTTTTAACAGTAGAAACACCTAGAGAAAATAGTTTTGCAGACCCTCGTAGACATCTTTCAATGTTTATTTTACACATTTACTCTTCATTTCATGCACCAAAGATTCAGTATTAGAAGGTACCAGTTGACCCACCCCCGTGTTCCCCAGAGTTACCACTGAATTGATAGTAGCATGATACCAAGAAGATGGTGATGATACCATGATACCAGGGCAGACCTGATTTTATTGAAATTGTTCACCACTGTATCCCTGGTGTCTTGAACAAGCTGCTTATCAGTAAGTATTGTTGAATGAATAAGACAATGAATGAATAATCAAGTGGTTGCATTCTTTGGGGCAATACCAGCTACCAACATATTGGTACTTTATGGCTCCTGGAGTAGGTATAATCTATACTCACATTGTTTATGAAACAAACCAACAACAACAACAAAAAAAAACACAAATAGGCTCGGTGCCTGTGGCTCAACAGACTAAGGCACCAGCCACGTACACCTGAGCTGGCGGGTTCGAATCCAGCCTGGGCCCGTCAAACAACAATGACAGCTGCAACCAAAAAAAAAAAAAAAATGGCTGGGCGTTGTGGTGGGTGCCTGTAGTCCCAGCTACTTGGGAGGCAGAGGCAGGAGACTCGCTCGAGCCCAGGAATTGGAGGTTGCTGTGAGCTGTGATGCCACGGCATTCTATCCAGGGTGACAGCTTGAGGCTCTGTCTCAAAAAGAAAAAAAAAAAAAACCACAAATATGAAAATAAATCAAACAAAACTCCCAAACAAAAGTATTACCTTATGTTTAGTTAAAATTAATCAATTTTATTAATAAACTCTGCTTTACCCACGAGAGGAACCAGTGAAATTGTTCATTTTTACCCAGAGATGTTACGTTGAGTTTTTTTGTTTTTGTTTTTATGCTTTTTATTTTTAAAAAAACAGATTTATTGAGATACAATTCACATACCTTACAGTTACTCCATTTTAAATTGTATTTTTTTAAGTATATTAACAGCTTCGTTTATATATTGAAGTTTATACTAAGCATTTTGCTGATACTCGTTTGTATCGGATGATAGTGTACTCTTTGTAATTTTCATACTAGCCATTATTTCATTACTAATTATTTAAAGCATTTTTTTTTTTTTTGTAGAGACAGAGTCTCAATTTATCGCCCTTGGTAGAGTGCCGTGGCGTCACACAGCTCACAGCAAAGTCCAACTCCTGAGCTTAGGCGATTCTCTTGCCTCGGCCTCCCAAGTAGCTGGGACCACAGACGCCTGCCTCAACGCCCGGCTATTTTTCTGTTTTGCAGTTTGGCCGAGGCCGGATTTGAACCTGCCATCTTCGATATATGGGGCCGGCGCCCTTCTCGATGAGCCACAGGCGCCGCCCAAAAGCAAATTTTTTTAAGTATTAGAAATAACTCAAGCCTTAGGGGTTTTACTTATATTTTCTGACAGATAAAAATGTTATACAGAAAAGGACTGTTGGCTTGGTGCCCGTAGCACAGTGGTTATGGTGCCAGTCACATACACCAAGGGTGGTGGGTTCGAACCCAGCCCAGGCCAGCTAAACAACAATAACAACTGCAACAACAACCACAACAATTAGCCCGGTGTTGAGGCGGGCGCCTGTAGTCCCAGCTACTTGGGAGGCTGAGGCAAGAGAATCGCTTAAGCCCAAGTGTTTGAGGGTGCTGCAAGATGTGATGCCACAGCACTGTCTCAAAAAAAAAAAAAAAAGAAAAAAGGACTCAGCGCTTGTATCGCAAGTGACTAAGGCACCAGCCACATACAGAGCTGGCAGATTTGCATCGGGCCCAGGCCTGCCAAACAACAATGACAACTACAACCAAAAAATAGCTGGGCGTTGTAGTGGGTGCCTGTAGTCCCAGTTCCTTGGGAGGCAGAGACAAGACAATTGCTTAAGCCTAGGAGTTGAAGGTTGCTGTGAGCAGTGATGCCACAGCACTCTACCCAGGGTGACAGCTTGAGGCTCTGTCTCAAAAAAAAAGAGAGAAAGAAAAGAAAAGAAAAGGACTATTGTTATCTTTTTCTCTTTGTGTATCAAGTTTGGAGACCAAAAAGAACAGAACAGTTTAATTTTTAATAAAAATGTAGACCATATTACTGAGATAGTCGTCTTCAATATTTCCTACAGAGTTTTTAATCTACTAGTGTGTTTGCATACTCATGTTCAGAATTCATGTTGTCAATTCAAATTCACATTATAAATTATACAAAATATTTAATTTTTATTTTATTTTATTTTATTTTATTTTTTGTAGCGACAGAGTCTTACTCTATTGCCCTTGGTAGAGTGCCGTGGTGTCACACAGCTCACAGCAACCTCCAACTCCTGGGCTTAGGCAATTCTCCTGCCTCACCCTCCCAAGTAGCTGGGACTACAGACACCCGCCACAATACCTGGCTATTTTTTTGTTGCAGTTTTGCTGGGGCCGGGTTTGAACCCACCACCCTCGGTATATGGGGCCGGGACCCTACCCACTGAGCCACAGGCACCGCCCAAAATATTTAATATTTAAATATTAGAAGTAAAATATATAGAGTTTTAAAATACTCTTTATTTTGTATCTTTTCATCTGATGTGTTAATGGTTGGGTCTGAGCATTTTAACCAATGATTCATACAGTAAGAGTGAATTAGGTACAGTATAATTTAGCATAAAAGTAAATGAGCTGGAGTTGGGGAAACTGGGCAGGAACGTGTGGAGAAATCTTCAGAGACTGAAGAAGAGAGATCGGCCAGTATACTTAAGGTCAGAATTCTGGGAAAGGTGGCCATCAGAGCCAGGTTGATAGTATGAGGTATGTATATTTTATAAAAGTTAATAGGCTCAAGTGATATAAAAATAAATTGTATGAAATGACCTATTTTTTTATTTATGATAAATGTTTTTTTATATATAAGTAAGAAAGAGAATTTGGAATTAAATGGAACATTTTATATAGATTTAAAGCACTTACCTTCCCCTTTAAGGAATGTCCTACTGATAGCTACAGGAAATATCTTTTCTCACCCTTTATAGGTGAACATTTACTTTAACACGTTGATTTTTATTCATAAGGATCCTACATAAGGATCATAGATTCTAAATGAATCTGAATGCCTGAAATGATCTGCTAAATTTGGTGTGTGCATTTTTTTATAGAGCTGTCATCAATTCTTCAAGGGAAGGTCTGACTCAAAATGGAATCACTGGCATGGGAGTAGATAGCAATATGACTAGTATAGGAGTCTGGGGACCTAATATGGAAGATCTTTTGTAACAGTCTACAGAGTTTATACTTGAAAATATTGTTTTGAATTTGGAAGTTTCATAATTAGATCTGCTATGTTATTTCTTTCCTCACACTAATGGTGATATATTCTGTGTTATTCTTTAGCTTAGATTGTGTATTTACGTAAGTTTTTAAATTTCTGCTTTATAAAACTCAGTTAATTTAATGGAAATGAGTAAGAGAGTTCCTGCTTTCAAGAATTCACAGTCATAGTGTGGTAAATGTAATAAAGAAGCAAATCAGTAGAGTCAGTAGGGACAAGGCATTAAGTGCTCCGTGATAAAAAGAGTCATTCTGGAGGAAGTTTCATGTAAATAGGTAAAATCTGCTGTTTTAAGATTTATTCAACATACTTCACACATAAGTGAGTTGTCTAAAACAAGTTTCACTAAAAGTAATCATTCATTGATTTATTCAACAAGTATTTGTTCTAGACCAGCGGTTCTTGACATGTGGGTTGTGACCCCTTTTTTCAATTTGTAACAACGGGGCAGTTAGGAAGGTTGAGAACCACTGTTCTAGACATTCTGTTAGTTTTAGGGGATACCATATGGAGTAAGACAAAATCTGTGTAGTTATGGGAGCTTAATACCTAATCAGTTTGCTTTATTAAAAGTAAGTTGAAGATGGTCTTCACTATGTTTTGTGAAAGAGCTAAAATGATTTTCTAGTTGTTTATTAGTAATGATGGTCATGATTTTTTTTTTTTTTTGAGACAGAGTCTCATTTTGTCACCCTTGGTAGAGTGCTGTGGCATCACAGCTCACAGCAACCTCCGACTCCTGAGCTTAGGCGATTCTCTTGCCTCAGCCTCCCGAGCAGCTGGGATTACAGGCGCCTGCCACAACGCCCAGCTATTTTTTTTGTTGTTGTTGCAGTTTGGTGGGGCCGGGTCCGAACCTACCACCCTCGGTATATGGGGCTGGCACCCTACTCACTGAGCCACAGGCACCGCCCAATGGTCGTGAATTTTTTGTTAGCGGTTATTTGGTTAAAATAATTAAGGGGAAAAGAAAACCTTAGCTTTATTCCTTACCATGTAGTAAAGATATCTTAAGAAAGGACAAATTTATTAAGTTGTCGTTGTCCAAATTTTTCACTGGATGTGAGAAAATGAAAAAAAGACTAGGATTTTGTTCATATTTATGTCATCATTGATCACTATAATTTTCCTTCAATAGTGGATGGTGAACTGTACACATTTGGAGAATCTGAGTCTGGAAAATTAGGTCTTCCCAGTCAGCTGCTGATCAATCACAGAACACCCCAGCTGGTGTCTGCAATTCCTGAAAAAGTGATCCAAGTAGCTTGTGGTGGAGGTCACACCTTAGTTCTCACAGGTATGTGCATGGAGCCTGCTGCTCTATCCCTTGCTTTTTATGATAGCTAATGAAACTTTTCAATGTTCATTTTTTTTTATGGTTAGCTGCTTTTTTTTAATAATTTTATTAAATCATAATTGTGTACATTGGTGCTGGTGAAACTTATTAAATGTAGAATATCAATGTCTTCATATAGTGATTAAGAAAATGCCATGAAGGCTATCTCTAACAGTATGATCAAAATATTTCTGATTGTATATGAGGTAAGCACATTGTGCCCCATGATTACACCAATGTTCATTTTTTTTTATTGTGGTAATAGCAATTGTATAATGTCTACCTTCTTGATAGATTTTAAGTATATTATAACATAGTATTGTTATATATAGGTACAATGTTGTCCAGAAGATCTCCAAAACTTAGCTTGTATAACTGAAACTCTTTGCCCCTCGTACATCAAGTCTCTTCCCTCTCGTTTCCCCTTTCCCCCTTTCCCCTAGCCCCTGGCACTCACCATTCTTAGCTTGTATGAGTTTGGCTCTTTTAGATACCTCATATAAGTTAACCTTGCAACTTTCTTCCTTAAAATCCCTACCTTTTATTCCTATAGTTCATATATATATTTCTGGACTATGAAAGATTTTTTTTAAGTAGAAAAGAATGAATCTTGAATTGTTTTTGCTAATATAGTTGACATTTCCATGACCTTAATACCTTTAATAGCAGCATATTTTATTGCTTTTAGCTCATTATCAAAGGAAAACTGTTTTCCTCATATATAAAAACTGTTTTCCTCATATATATATATGAGGAAAACACACAGACACATATGTATGTACACACACATAGTCTATTTATCTAAAATTGATGCTTTTTCTGAAATAGTATTTTAGGAGAAGCTCCCTGTTCATGCTATTTTCCACATGTCCTTGATAATTCTTTTCTTTGTGATAGTCACAATGTATAACTTGAGAATTTCTTTGTGGTTTTATGTTCTAATTTATTAAGAACTGATAATGGTTATAAATTACAGATAATAAAGAAAGAACCTTAATAGTAATATCACTTTTGTCTTCTTAAATTCATGTTTGGTATGATGCGTCATTTCTCAGGATTCTAAACTCTGTATTGGAATATGTTCACTGCTTGTTAATATGCTTATTAAGTTGATACTTCCAAATTTGTTTATCACGAGATTTTTTTTTTTAGGTGAGCAGTATAGAGGTAATGTAGTTAGATGGTGAATTATTACGATCTTTTTTGCTCAAAAAGAAATTAACAGTTTCTGAAGTCATCACTTAATCTTCAGTTACCCAAAGTTAGAAGTGTTCTAGAAGATATTTGAAGCCAGACATATTGTAGGACTCCATTTTTATGAAATTGAAGGAAAGACAAATTGAATTCAAGTATCAGAAAGCATATCACTGGATGCCTAGGGCATGGGATGGGAGTGAGGATTGACTTAAACAGGAGTAGGGGACTGTTTGGGGTGATGGAAATAGTCTATATCTTGCTTGTGATGATGAATAGATAAATATGTGCATTTGCCAAAACTCATGGAACTGAAAAAACGTTTTGAGTAATATCCAGTTCTTAATGTTGTAAGGTTAGTGAACAGTATTTTATCTTTCGATTTTTCTTACTGATACTGCTTTTTCTCAACTTCCTGTTCGAGTCTCAGTCATGCTTATTAATTTAAGCTTTGGTTTCCCAGAATTACATTTTCCAGATGGAATCTTTTCAAAGTTAGAAAGAATTTTTTTCATAACCTTTACTCTAAATTTAAAAATTATTCTGAGGTTTAGGATTTTTCTGAATTCTTGCTGAAGAAATGAATTTTCATGTAATTTCAAAAAGATGTACTCTAGAAATTAAACTTGGAATTTAATCCTCATATATTATCTGAAAATTCGTTCTGTAGGCAAAAATGCACTTATTCTTTATGTTATGCATTTCTCTAGTTTATGTAAAATTATAGAAATAATTTATTCAAGGTTATCCTGGACACATGTGTTGATTAATAATAATAATAATGTCATTCAATTATACATTATAAAAGTTTTCATATAAAGTGAACAACAAGATAATTCATGACACTTTTAATTATACTTAAAACAAAAATACACTTCAGTGTGATTTTTTTTGCAGTATTATAGATTTCTGTGGATTTTGTTTTGAAGTTCAAAATCCTGTTCTTAGAAATTGATAATTCTCTTCAAATTTTTGCTGACTTTGGGATCTTACAGACTAGTAAAGTTTGTTTGTTTGTTTGTTTTAAATTACGTGATGCATCTATTTGACAAACCTGGAGCAGTTGCTGTCTGCTGTTAAGTTTTCCACTATAAATGCGAGAAAAAGTATCCTTGTACTTCCTGTCTATCTGATTGTGGCAGCCAAGCTAAATGGGGGAATACAGGAGTAAAACTTGGTAATACAGGGAAAAACAGAGAGAGATGATTTTTGTAATTTATAAGTAGTCTTGTAAACAGTGAAGTGCTTGTTTTACTCCAAAGAAGAATTTAGAATTTGAGTTAGAAATTGTGAGACTCAACAGATAGTTGCCACTTACTGATCTGCTTACATATGGGCATTGAAATAAATGATTGTTTTCACTATCATAAGGTAAGGGACATTTTCAAAACAAAAAATAAAAAGTTCTTAATTTTATAGTGAAGGATACCTCCTTAAATAGTATAAACTTATGTGTATAGAAAATTCACTGCTTAGCACTTTTCACATTCCTCCGGGGACCTGTGAGAGCTTTATTATGTATGAGACAGCCCTGGTGTAGGAGCTTTAGTTATGAATAAATCTAGCATATTTGCTATAAGATTTAATTCTCAAGACAATTCTCTGAAGTTGTATTTTATAAAATAGATTATTAAACTACTTTTAAAAATAAGTTTTTTCTGAAGGAGATACTATTTTCTTTGAGGCAGTAAGGAAATTAGCTTAATGAAAATTGATGCTTATCGGACTGAGACAATAATTATAAGGATGTTTCAGGTAGTTCCCCAACTTATGTATCTCATATCACACCTTGGCTTACTTTTACAGCAATTCCTTTTATGATTATGTATAAAATATAAAACCAAATACATGCTATAATGTTTGTAGTTGTGTGCCTTTTCATTTTTCTCTTCGTTTATCATTGAAAAATTTATACTTCAGTATTAAGTATTTTATATGGGTATTTTTTCTGAGTTACTTAATCCTTATGAAAGGTTGAATGTCACAATCTTTGTAGATATGATGGCAGTGTTTGCTTTTATGCACTATTTTTCTTGTATTTGTCCCTTCCCTTTCAGAGAATGCTGTGTATGCCTTTGGGCTGGGACAGTTTGGACAGCTGGGTCTTGGCACTTTTGTTTTTGAAACTTCAGAACCCAAGGTCCTTGAGTATATTAAGGAAGAGAAAATAATTTCTGTTTCCTGTGGAGAAAATCATACAGCTCTGATAACAGGTATGAATTAGAATTTCTGTTATATGTTTGTAGAATTGGGTATATTTTATTAGAAAATAAATAATATGTGAAATGAATGTATCTAAATTAAGTAAAGGAATTAATTACCAAGCAATTGGAATTTCTTGTTTAATATTCCAAAGTATAATGTTGTAAACTCCTTTTTATTATTTTAATTCAATTTAAAATAAATATAAGTGATCCAAAGATTTAGAACCTCAAAAATAGGCCAGTCAGAAGTAAGACCATAGTATTATACTTTGGCAAAAATCTGGAATATTTTGAAATTGTATCAGTTTGAAGGTTCTTAACTTTGTTCAAACCAGAGGAAAAAATGCCACAAGAAAAAATTTATTTAAAAACATTTTTCCTATTTAATCTGACAGTGCTACATTCAGGCTGAGTAAATTCTTATGTTTTTGCCACCAGGAGGCATTTTCAGGAATACTCTAGCAACGAAAATAATTTTATGGTTGGGGGTCACCACAACATGAGGAATTGTATTAAAGGGTCGCGATATTAGGAAGGTTGAGAACCACTGATCTAGTGGTATCTGGTTAGGGAAACTAGGATTTAGTAAATGTATTACTGTTTATTCTTCTCCAAGGAATCTTTCAGAGCCGGCAACCTGCTGATTATCAAGTATTGATGCTTTTGTTGATGTAGCATGAATTAGCATTATGTAGAATGTAAAGAAGCGTTTATTCATTTATCATCCTATAAGAATTGTTGATATGTAATTCTTATTGTGGAATCCTAATCTCAGTCTCTCTGTCCTTAGAGTCATTTTTCATCAGCTCTAAATTTCCACTGATATTAATATACACTACTTTTTTGTATCATCTAATATATAATTAGATTATTTAATTTTTTGTAATATCTTTACTAATGATGAAAAGAGTTATAACACAAATAGTTGAACATTAACTTTGTTTGCCTTTTTGCTCACCATTCCTCCCCAGGGGACAAGTGTTACAGAATTTTTTTTCCTCCATGACTAATGAGAAATACATAGTGAGTTATCTGTAAGTTCTTGCAAATTCCACATTATGGCCAGTGGATCATATTTTAAAAAGCCCTCTGAATTTGGAAGTACAATCAGCAGCTTGGATCAGAGCTTATTTTTTTTCAGACAAAATACAATCAAATTAAAAAGGCAAGCCTTAAAAAGCATTTTGGATGAAAAAAATCAGGATCAAAAAAAAGGGGGAAAGGGATAAAGACAATGGAGTTTTTGTAGAGCAAATAAATACCTAATAGTGAAAATTATAAGTCTAAAGATTCTAAACACTGGCTATCACTTATTTATAGGGAATTTGTTTTTAAATTGTTAATTTTTCAACCTGACACCTTAGTGAACTGTTATTATTTAAAATCATTTTTAGTCAATTCTCTTAAATTTGCTTCGTATGTAGTCACTTTGCTGTATTAAACCGGAAGTCTCCAAATGTGATCTAGTCATTTCCCAGCTTCAAACCATTCATTTAGTTTCCTTTTTTCCTTAAAATAGAGTTTAAAATTCTTAATCTGAATAAGATGCTCTGCGGTGTGGTTTCTTCCTACCTCTTTAGACTCATACCACTCTCTTCTTTGTGCTTTAGGGCAATTGATTGCCTTTCAGCTTCTTGCCTGAGGCATGCTTACTCTTGAGATTCAGAGCTTTTCAATTTACTAATGGATCTGCTTAGAAGATTCTTTGTTCCCTTCTTCTTAAAGCTAAACCCTCTCATCCTTTAGGTTTTACTTTGAAACCCTTCCCTAATCCCCAAATTAGAGGGAAATCCCTCTCTGCTATACCATATTAACACCCTTTACTTCTCATTTCTTTTCACCCTACTTCAGATGGAGGGTATGAAAGAAGGTGGCTTTGGGGGAGCAAAGGTTCAGAATAGCTGCTATGGCAGTAGGTAAAAGGATTAACTGGAGAGAAGCAGCAAGATTATTCATTATGGTCATGAGCCAGATAGTGGTGTAGGAACTATCACGGTTAGCATGGTCGGCTTATGGCATTTTCTTTGGCAGCACTCTGCAGCCCAGGAGTGAAATGAGTAAAAGAGACAATTGGATTGATCTAAGCCAGTAGTTCTTCACTAGAGATGATGTCTGGAGACGTTTTCGATTGTCATATCTGCATAGCGGGGTTGTTCTGGCATTTAGTGGCCAGAGGATAGAGATGCTGTTAAACAGCCTGCAATGCACAGGACAGACCCACATGACCAAGAAATATCAGTAGTGCCAAGATTGAAAAACTGATCTATCAAGAACCTCAGGAAAAAAGAATCTATTGGGATGTAGCGAGTCAGGATATAAACATTTTTCCTCTTGAGAACATGTTGTATATCACAAGATCTCATGCTGTATTGCTGCAGCTTCATATAGTGCCTTGCACACAGAGCTTCAACTTCAAAAGCTACCAATATCTATAAGATGCCTGATGTACAGAACCACAGAGGCCATGGACAGTGTGGAAAGATGGATGGATCTGAGTAAATTTAATACAGAATTTGAGGGGAAAATTATATTTGCAATGTAAGTTAACATATTTGTCTGTTTACAAATATATAAGTAACACTTTTAAAATTCTCTTCTTTTTTTTGTATTTTAGATACAGGTGATATGTATACTTTTGGAGATGGTCGACATGGAAAATTAGGACTTGGACTGGAGAATTTTACCAATCGATTCCTCCCCACTCCCTGCTCTGTTTTTTTGAAGTTTATGGTTAAGTTGGTAAGAGCATCATATTTCCCTATTTATATTTGCATGTTCCTGTATTTGCATATTTCTGTACTTCATGAAAAATAAGTACTTTTATGTTTATATGAAAGAATATCATGGATATATTTAATTTATATACTAGTTTCCTCAAAGCCAAATATCAGACATACCACTCTGAAAATATGTCTTTCCTGATTTTTTTCTTTTAGCATCTTCCTTTTCATACAAATCATTATTCTTCTGCTTCATTCTCGTATGTTCCTTAAAAGCTGGGACTGTGCTGTGCCTAATAACCTTTGTATCTTGTGTGACACCCTGCACGTTGAGTACCTTGCTCACAGTGGTCTTCAGTAGATACTTGTTGAATAAAATGTTCCCAAGACTCTCAAATCTGCACAAGAGAAATTCTGATAATAAATGAAAAGTTTTGAAAATGTGTTTTTTGGCTAAATTTTATTACAATAAAAATGTAATTATTTCAGTTTCACATTACTGTAAGTCATTATATTATTTCTAATACTATTTGCCAGTTAAGAACTATAGATTTTTGAAAATTCTATTTAATTGGTGATAATAGCATCACTTAAAATTTGTTCTCCAAAGAGTAGGGGTCTCATACTATGAAACACTTCTATTTATTGATCTGACAGTTGTTTAATGAAAGCCTTCTTTATGTAAGATACTGTACTAAATAGTAGAGATACAAAGTATTGGATACAATGGTGAATAAAATGATGCAGTCCTCATCTATTGAGCTTAGAGTCTTATGGGGATGTTAATTTTTAAAAGGGATATACAAAAACATAGAAATTTTAAATTTGAAAATATGAAGGAAAGGTCCAAGAGTATGCTGTTTTTATATCACCATGTAGAACACTGTAAAGTGGCTAGAATCTATGTATTTAAAGTATCACACTATGATTCTGTAGTATTTTCTTGAAAATTTATTTCTCAAAATTCTTCGAATATTAATTGTATTTTTTATTCCATCATCATGCATGCTTATGGTTTCCTCTAGGGACATTTGAACATTAAATTTAATAAGTTTGGAGGCATAATTATCCCAAGAGACTGATTTATTCTTGGGTCATTATTTTTTTCTCAGTAGACCTTCCCTGAGTAATTTTTTCAAGTTTTTAATATTGGTCCCGGGTTAAAATATAACATTTTCTAACTTGTAAGGAGAAATGTAGTATGCCAAGTATTTTTTCCTCTATTTTATATTAAATTGAAAGTAAACTAGTGGATTCAACTTGTTCTAATTTTCAATCGTAGTGTTTAAAGAATATGTATTATAATTTATAAACTACATATTATAATACATATGTGAATATAATAGTATAGGTGTGTGTATAGAGGGACCAAGTCAGTCAAGGAAGTCTGTGCTAAGTAAATGTCTAATAGCTGATAACTGTTAAAAAACCACTTGTGTTTGAAGCCAGTGGTGATTAATTTTTTCTATGAATTTATGCCACAGGTTGCTTGTGGTGGATGTCACATGCTAGTCTTTGCCACTCCTCAAGCTGGTATGGCAGAAGAAGTCGAATTTGAGGCAACAATTGATTCTGGTTTACCTGCAGCAACTTTTAGGCCCTTTAGCAGTCTGACCTCAGGAAGCACACTGACTAGAACTCTATCAGCACGCGTGCGGCGAAGAGAGAAGGTACAATCATGGCCTACTTTATTTAATAGTAGTATTACCTTGCGCTGCAAAGAAAACGTGAAGGAAAAAAAATCCATTTTCTTTTTCAATCAAAGGAGGGTCTTCCCAGACAAATGTGCTGAATACGATTGCTAGAATTGAGGGCTTTCAAATATTTAAAGTGAATTCATAGGTAAGCTGTTTCTAGTCTTTTTTTTTTTTTTTGAGACAGAGCCTCAAGCTGTCACCCTGGATAGAGTGCTGTGGCATCACAGCTCACAGCAACCTCCAATTCCTGGGCTCGAGAGAGTCTACTGCCTCCGCCTCCCAAGTAGCCTGGACTACAAGCACCCGCCAC
>CAUYRH010146316.1:0-17723 GCA_963574655.1 Perodicticus potto | reverse complement strand
GGATTAACAAGCTGTGGTATATGTACACTATGGAATACTATGCAGCCATTAAAAAAATGGAGACTTACAGCCTTTGTATTAACCTGGATGGAAGTGGAACACATTATTCTTAGTAAAGCATCACAAGAATGGAGAAGCATGCATCCCATGTATTCAATTTTGATATGAGGACAGGGGAATGGAAGGGCAGAGAGAGGGAAGGAGGGAGGGGGTGGCGTCTTGGTGTGTGCCACACCTTTGGGGGGCAAACACGATTGTAAGAGGGACTTTACCTAACAAATGCAATCTGTGTAACCTGGTTTATTGTACCCTCAATGAATCCCTACCAATAAAAAAAAAGTAACTGAATATAAATAACTTCGAGAAACAATGGGTTTAACAAATTTATACTTTCATTAATTTACAACTTCTCAGATGCCAGAGAGTTCTCACATCCCTTGCTCAAAATGAAAGATCTAGAACTACCTAATTTAAGGCTCAACATCTGGAACTTTGGAACTGTGACCTGTCCGTGGACCGTTAAGCCTGTAGACCCTTTGGCAAATTTACCCCTTTGCCTTTTATTTCAAAAGCGGAGTTGTATGGTCTTTGAGAAGAGGTGCATGAGAAGATGGTGTCTGGGTGTGAGACTCTGCGATTTTGTCAACCACTGAGTTCAGGTCAGTTCCCCTGCCATGTCTTTCTTCTCTTATTTTGTCATATGTAGCCAAGTTGGGTGTGGCAATACTGTTTCCCTGTTTCACCTGGGCTATTTTCTAATAAAATGGCTTCATACCCGCAGACACATTTTCTGTGATTAATTAGGCTTGACAGGATAATATTTTTCTATATTTCACGTTTTGTGCTTTAAAATGAGTTCTGTTTGCAGCTTCAATTTTTCTGTCCTATGAATTCATTTGTTAGGGAAAAAAAGAAAAGAAAAAAAAGAAGTCCTACGTAGGAAAACAGTGTAATCAAAGTTTGGGGGAGGAAGCTCCGATCTCTGACAGTCAGATTTCTACACAGATTATGGTCTTTCCTTCTGCCTTGAACCCTCCACACCCCTCTGGCCTCATTGACCTGCCTGGACAACCTGGTGTGAAAATGGGAGAGCCGGCTTCACTGTGACTGCCCCCGCTGGCTGTTTGCTCCGCCCACTTTCACTGTGACTGCCCCTGCTGGCCATTCGCTCCGCCCAGCTTACTCTGGCTTCTCCACTTGCTATCTCTCTCTTTAACCTCGCCTGTTTCCTCACTAGGTCCAACGTACTTTAACTTGACACTTCACTGCAGGTAGCACTGCATAATGGAAGGAATGCAGGTTTGGAAATACAGTTTAAGAGTCACTGAGTGGCAAGTTCAGGAAAGGAGAATTTTCCTTCTCCTTGGTGGAGAATTCCAAATGCCAAGGAACATGGAGCCACTCCATGTTAGTGGGTGTCACTGCCTCAGTCATAGTTGTTTAAGAAGAACCTGGACTGTGCCTCATATAGCAACACATACAAGCCACATTTAATGGAAAGTAAGTACAGGGGATCTATCTTTTCCTTTTATTACTACCAATCATCATTTTCCCCTGAGTGTTTGGTGAACCTTTGTTACTGCGGGCTTGTTTCCAAGTGTACTTTACCTGAAACTTTTTCCTAGCTAGTACTTCTCACTCCATCATTTAAATAACTTTTTTCATTATACTCCAAGTTATTAATATTAATTTTTAGACAAAAAAAGATTCTTTAGTTTGTTGTATTAAATATGGATTTAGATCAATAGTCCTTCAGAGGTTTTGGCTCAACCACTAGACAGCATTTTGCTTGTTCAAGACTTCCCACTGTAGAAAGGTTAATTTTTTTTAATTTTCTAGTGTTTCATACTAGTAGTCAAGAGTCCCTCAGCAACAACTCTACCTCTGTAAGAAGCAAAAAGGAAAGAAAAAGAAGAGAGTTTCCTAATTCTAGAATCACTTAATAGGTGCATGTGATCCTTGTAACGTAATGCTGTATAATTAAATTACCTGGGAAGTTTTATTAAAAAAAAAAAATACAGACAAATATGTACCAAATCACCTAGATCATTTGGTTAAATTTGTCTGATGTAAATGCTGGGCATCAGATTGGAAATTATAGTGGGCAAAACTCTAGGACAAGCTGTGTGCACTTCCTGTATGACCTCTTGTCTTGAGTAGGTGGGACCCGTGACTTGCTTCTAATCAACAGAACATGTACGAGGTGTTGGATGTTAGTCCCGTGATTAGGTTAACACATAGACATGCGTGCGTGCGTGTGTGTGTGTGTGTGTGTGTGTGTTTCTTTATCTTGCTAGCACACCACAGATACTCTCCTCTGGTCCTGAAGAAGCAAACAGCCATGTTGTGAACTACTTGTGGACTGATTCATGTGGCAGGGAACTTCAGGCAGCCTCTAGGAGTTAAGTTAAAAGTTTCTTCAAGTTCTTTATGTCCCCATTGAGAGAAGGTATAAAAAGCATGCACGATCTTTCCCTCAATTTACTCAACTCGCAACCCCCAAAGGGGTTGAATAGGATTTATTTCTATATTGCACTTCATTTTCCAGTTTTATTCTCTTCTTTTCCATTTTGAGAGAGACTCTCACTCTATTGCCCTGAAACATAGCTCACAGCAACCTCAGACTTAGGGGCTCAAGAGATGCTCCTGCCTTAGTCTCCTGAGTAGCTGGGACTACAGGTGCCTGCCACAAAGTGCAGCTAGTTTTTTTTTTTTCCCTATCGTTAGTAGAGATGGGATTTCATTCTTGCTCAGGCTGATCTCAAACTCCTGAGCTCAAGCAATTCACTCGCCTCAGTCTCCGAGAGTGCTAGGATTAAAGGCAGCTGTTACTTTGATTTTTTTGTTGTTGATTGTGGCTTTAAAACTCCTTATATATTATTATTTTCTTTCAAAGGCAAGGAAAAGCCCATTTAAATGAATAGTTTGGTTATTTTTAAAGTTACATCTTTAGGGCACAACAGGAAAACCAAATGAATGGGGTCAAAACTGGTAGCATTTGATGTTAAGTACAAAATGGTGAGATGCTATATTCAGGCTAGGGACTCATGCAGAAATACAAAATGCAGAAGAACCTTTTGAACCGTAAGTTTTCCAAAGATAAAAAGACATAGTTCTAAGAATATGAACTTGTTGAAATGAAATAGTAATAATACTAAGTTAAAGTACACAATTTCGTTCAGCATACAACAGATTCTTTTATATGAAAGCCACATGTGTTATTTCTACCTTCCTCTCCTTTGTGTTCTAAGAAACATATAAAGAAATAGAATTGATTTTAAAGGTGGCCATTATTACTTCACAATTCAAAGGATTTTCTGATGTCCACATTGGGTGCACACAAATCAATGTAAGATTTATAGCATTTTAGTTTATCACTTTACTAATCAGCACCCACTGTGGGGAAAGGAGAAGATAGTGTAAATGAATTCTAAGGCCCCTCAGCCTCCAGCATTTCATTCTGTGTTTCTGCACTCCCACATCTTCATCAAGGGTATTGGAGTGTTCACCAGTGAAACTCCGAACCATCTATTCTGAAGCCCTTGATTAGTTGAGAATTGAGATATTGGCTTTCTGAAATGTCATACACATTGTATTCATGGGAAATCAAAAGTCTCTCTGTTGCTTGATTCTTGCATAGCAAGCCAAATGATAAAAAGATTTAGCAAATGATAATTAGAGAAACAATCCAATAGAATAGCATTGACTGTTTGTTTTTAGATTCTGGGAATTTACAACAAAATAAGCAATAGTTTACAAAAGCAAGGAGAGATGTGTTTTTAAAACCACTCAAGAAATCCTGGTTAACAATCTATAGACATTTGTCTAACAAAAAAAATCTGATAGGATTGTTATCTCCTATTTAAATGGTGAGTAGAATAGAAACATATGAGTATTATTAAAAGGAATACTAAGAGCACGACATTGATCAAGTAAATGAGCCTTGATTTTATTTATTTGCCAGGAAGGAAACACACATCAGTGAAGAAATTCAGAGTGTCTCACTAAAGAGGAGAGTCAGGGGCCAATGTACCCAGGGAAGGGAGAAATTCATTGTGATTATGCTAATTAAGGATGAAGCCTGTACACAAGAGAGGATAGAATGAGTCCTCAGTACTGATACAACTGATTGAAACAATTCCTGCTGTTCACGGATCACCGAAGTCTCTTCCACTGGGCCTGGTGAAGGTTGAGCATGCCCCAGTTACCAATCACCTTGGGCTGAAGGATTACTTTTAATTCATTGTAGCTTATTGGCTATGACAGTTTAGAACTGTGGGTCAGCACAGCATCTAGTTTTGAAATCCCTTAATCAAGAGCTCCTGCAAGTAAGGAGTTCTTTCACAGGCCCTCCTCTTGGTTGTCACCCATCCAGGCAAAACCAGGTGACTGCGCTAGGACAGGCAAATTATCAGATTCTTAGTCTACAGTACTCTCTTGGTGCAGAGGGCTACTTCCACCCACTATTAGTGTCTTCACCAGTGTCGCCTCAGACTCCTTTTCTTTACAAAATCATCAGATGTGTGAACGGATGGAACGGCGACTGTGTAATAGCATTTATAATTTTGTTAACAATCGGCATGACAAAAGCAGTGATTGGGATAGAAACAGCACAACCCATGTTTACAGCATGCTCCCCAGTTAACTTCTTGTTTTACCAAGCCCAAACTGTGAGAATGTCTGTTATGGATCGGTTTGCCCAATTTGAACAATTAATTGGTTTGGTCTTTTTTGTTTGTTTTTTAAAAATGCAGTTTCATTAAGAAGATTTTTAAAATATGAAAAAAGAATAAAAACCATACAACCCAACATAATGGTTGTCATTTTGAAGTTCTTCTATGTGTATTTTTACGTAGTTGTAATCATACAGCATGTACAACTTTTACCCTGACTTTTTGCCCGCATATATTGTATTGTAGACATTTTTTACTTTATTAGGTAACCTATAACTGTAATTTTTTAGTTTATTTCAGAGTATTTATAGGGATACACATGTTTTGGTTACATAATTTGCTTTTGTACACTTCAAGTCAAAGCTTTAAGCATGCCCTTCATCCAGAACATGTACATTGTACCACTTAGGTTTGTGCTTAAATTTTATGCAAAACTTTCCCCCAACTGACCCTAAAATATTCATTTAAAGGCAACAAGAGGTATTAACCAGTATACAAACAGAATCTTGACTTGTCATAAATAATCTAGAGTGATTCTGTCATCTAGTATTATGGAAGCAAGTGTGTGGAGGCTCATTTGTTATATGCAATGACACACAAGATGAGAAAAAGATTTGCATGCAGCCTTCCAATGCAGGTACTCCAAGCCAAGGAAGAAAGCCTCATGGGAAGTGATGAGTGTCTTCAACCCTTTTGGAAAGTCTTACCTATCATCAAAAATGTTGTCAATATATGTTATTGATGCCTGAAGTGAGTGGGAAATTTAAACCTTGTGAAGGGTCTTAGTAACACTCCCAGGTTAACATTTCTCCTTCCCTGGGTTGGCATTAGTGTATTTAATTTTCACAAAGGAAAAATAAACAAGAGTCCATGTGGCCTGTGTATGGTTTGGGGAGGAATGCAGAGGTTTGCAGAAGGCTGAAGTCCTAATCCAAGATTGTCTGATGAACAAGGTGAGCCAAGGAAGATGGAAGAACATAGATGTGGAGCACGGATGTGACAAAGGAGAACGTAGTGACGATGAAGACTTGAAACTGCCCGTGAAGCTCAGACACAGTCCTATTGTGATTTCTGCACTGGTGAGGCAGAAATCTATGACTGCAATACAATCTAATCAAAAACTTTACAGGAAAACTTGACAGATATGGAATTTCATTCCTACGAATTTCCTTGGTAGATGATATTCTCTTTGTTTTACTATCCTTATTAAAATGAATTGGTTTTATTTTGTAAAAGTAAGATTTGTTAAGTTAAAGAATGAAAGCTAATCTTTAGCTCTTAAAAATACCCCAGTTTAAGTAATGCTGCCATACATCAGTTTTACAAATCAGGTTTCTCTCTGAAGGATATTTGAATGGATATAAGGTATATTTTATAACATTCTTAAGCTTTTGGTTATGTTTCTAATCTTTCTTAGTATTTTTCAACAATTCTAAATGTCGGTCCAGTTTTATAAACATAGATGATTCATTTTTCTCTTCTATTCATTGTGTTTTCTCTCATAAAGGGTCTGAATATGAATCTTCATAAAAGCTCTTTTGTCAAATTAGCTAACATTAAATAAGTTATCTCTCTTGCTGGAGAAAAGAAAAATCTCCACCTACAAAGGGTTCCTGTTACAATGGCACATGAAAAATGTTCTTTACTAGATTAAAACAAACAAAATATGAAGACAGAGGCCAAATGTAAAAAATAATTAAAAGTATCTAAGAAATGAGATGTTGTAAGATGATTGTATTTAGAAAAGTTTAACATATCAGAGAGAAAAAATGATCATATTAACATTATGGTAACTGTATTAGTCTGGGTTCTCTAGAGAAATATAAAAAGAACCAATATATACATAAATAAGTAGATTAGATAGATAGATAATAGATAACAGATAGAGGATAGATGATAGGTAGATAGATACATACATACATACATAGATAATAGATAGATGACAGATAGATAAATGATGGATTTATTGGCCCACACAATTATAGGGGCTGATAAATCTCATCTCTGTAGGACAGACCAGAAATTCAGAGGCAATATTGTATTCTCAAGTCTGAAATCTTCAGGAAAGGCCAGTTTCCAGGTGGGAAACTCAGCCAGGGTTTCTATGCTGTGGTCCTGAGGCAGACTTGTGTCTTGGGGAACGTTGGTGTTGGCTCTTAAGACCTTTACCTGGTTGGATGAGACCCACTCACATTATGGGCCTCTTCCACTGAGACCTTAAATTCAACTGATTATAAGTGTTAATCACATCCACAAATACCTTCACATCAACATCTAGACTAGTGTTTGGCCAGACAACTGAGCACCAGGGCCTAGCCATGCTAATGCATAAAATTAATCATCACATTGACTGTTCTGACAAAAAGTTTCACCATTCTCAAAGCAAGCAGGATAAATTGGTGGCTCTGTTTCTCAGGCTCAAGTAATAGAGTTTGCAAGAGCTACAAAACATTAGCACAGACCATGAATGGCTGTGCTCACACACACACACAGTCCACCCCACACCGCAAAGCCTCTCCACTTTCCCTAGACATCTGACTGTCCTCCCAGGTCACACAGTTCCTCTCCTCTAGAGGTGAGCTTTTTTTGTTCAATGAAAGATGTGGAAGTGAAGCATTACCTTAACACTCTATAACGACTTTCCAGGGACCTACAAGGTTTGACTCCAGAGATGTGGTAAAGATAAAGCATACCTTAGGCCGAGCTCAGTGGTTCACACCTGTAGTCCCAGCACTTGGGAGGCCGAGGCAGGTAGATTGCCTGAGCTCACAGGTTGGAGAACAGCCTGAGCCAGAGCAAGACCCCATCTCCAAAAACTAGCTGGGCATTGTGGCAAGCGCCTGTAGTCCCAGCTACTTAGGATGCTGAGGCAAGAGGATCACTTGAACCTAAGAGTTTGAGGTTGCTGTGAGCTAAGATGCCACAGCACCCTATTAAGGGTGACCAAGTGAGACTCTGTCTCAAAAAAAAAAAAAAGCATACCTTGAAAAACCTCTCTGTGGATGTTGTCTATTAAATAATCATTCTTCACCAGGCATGGTGGCTCACGCACTCTGGGGGGCCAAGGTGGAAGGATTCCTTGAACTCAGGAGTTGGAGACCAACCTGAGCAAGAGGAAGGCCCCATTTTGTCTAAAAATAGAAAAATTAGACAGGTGTTGTGACGCATACCTGCAGTCCCAGGTACTTGGAAGGCTGAAGCAGGAGGATTGCTTGAGCGCAGGACTTTGAGGTTGCTGTGAGCTAGGCTAATGCCATGGCACTCTAGTCTGAGCAACAGAGTGAGACTCTATCTCAAAAAAAAGAGACAGAGTCTCACTTTGACACCCCCAGTAGAGTGCCTTGGCGTCATAGCTCACAGCAACCTCAAACTCTTGGGCTCAAGCAATTTTCTTGCCTCAGCCTCCCAAGTAGCTGGGACTGCAGGTATGCGTCACAGCACCTGTCTAATTTTTCTGTTTTAGACCTGTGGTGTGACAGGTACCCACCACAAAACCCAGCTATTTTTAAGACAGGGTCTTGCTCTTGCTCAGATTAGTCTCTAATCTGTGAGCTCAGAGCAATCCACCCACCTCAGCTTCCCAGAGTGCCAGGATTACAGGCATGAGCCACTGCACCCAGCCTAAATAATCATTCTTTATATTTTAAATTTTAAAAACAAACACTAGTCTTCTAGAAACTGGAAAGAGCTCATGCACATATAAAGACAAAGAAGTAGAAGTAAGGAAGATGAGGCAGCTATATGGAGGGGGCAAAAAAAACAGAAAGAAAGAGGCTTTGGAAAAGGAAGTGTGCACATAACACGCCTGCACACATGCACATGTGCACACACAGATACACACATGCACACACAGATACACACATGCACACACAGATACACACATGCACACACACATATCCACACATGCACATGCACACACAGTGCAGCACAGAAGGGAAGTGAAAGTAAAGGAAAGATGCAGACCAAAAGCCTAGATTACTTTCAAGTGTGATTTGCCACAGTCACATTTTTTTCCATGTTCGAATGTTCCTGATCACCATGCAATAGTATCAAATTGTGCAGCAGCATAATTCATAAAATAGTATATATATAATCCAAAGTCTTCAAAACTATTTTCAATAAAATATTTTTTGAATAAATTTTAACTAATATGCTTAAATTATACCTATTTATGGAGTACAATTTGATATTTCAATACATGCATGTGCTGTATAATGACAAAATCAGGATAGGTATCATATCTATCACCTCATGCATTCTCATATCTTTATGGTAAGAATATTCTAAAGCCTCTCTTCTACCTATTTAGTAATGTCCAATACCTTACTGTTAACCATAGTCACCCTACTGTGCACTGGAACACCAGAATTTATTCCTCTCATCACAGTGTAACTTTTACCTGCTGACCAGCCTCTCACTATTCCCTCCTCTTACCTTCCCTCTCCAATCTCTGGTAACCACTTTTCCATGCTCTACTTCTATGATATCAACTTTGTTTTTAAGATTCCATGTAAGTGAATGTGAAAGAGAAAAACAGTATTTCTCTTCCTGTTTTCTGTGCCTGGCTTATTTCATTTACCAAGAACCATTCCAG
Source organism: Perodicticus potto (assembly GCA_963574655.1). Lineage (NCBI taxonomy): Eukaryota > Metazoa > Chordata > Mammalia > Primates > Lorisidae > Perodicticus > Perodicticus potto. The sequence continues at coordinate 8,456 of CAUYRH010146316.1, read as the reverse complement.
GTTCATTCATATTATAAATGACAGGATTTCCCCCTCTTTGTGGCTAAATAGAATTTCATCATGTATACATATCACAATTTTTTTATTCATTCAGCTATCGATAAACACATCGGTTGCTGCATGTTTGGGCTATTGTAAATAGTGCTACACGTATCTCTTCAACATATGGATTTCATTTCCTTTGGGTATATACCCAGTAGTGGAATTGCTTAATCATATGGTAGTTCTATTTCTAATGTTTTTGGGAACCTTCTCACTGTTTTCCATAATACCTGCACTAATAATTTACAGTCCTACCAACAGCATGTTAGGGTTCCCTTTTGTCAACAACCTCACTAACATTTACCTTCTTTGTCTTTTTGACAACAGCCATTCTCACTGGAGTGAGGTAGTGTCTCATTGTGATTTTGATTTGCTTTTCCCTGATGATTAGTGATGTTGAGCATTTTTTCATATACCTGCTGGCCATTTGTATGTTTTCTTTTGAGAAATGTCCACCAACATCTTTTACCCATTTTTAATCAGATTATTTGGTTTTATGATGTTAACTTGTTTAAGTTTGTGCCATATTCTGGATATTAACCCCTTGTCGAATGTCTAGTCTGCCAACTTTTTCTCCCATTGTGTAAGTTGTCTCTTCTCTCTGTTAATTGTTTCCTTTGCTGTGCTAATTTGATATGATCCCATTCATCTATTGTTGTTTTTATTGCCTGTGCTTTTGAGGTCTTATTTTAAAAATCCTTGCTAGCCCAATGTCATGAAGCATTTTCTCCTATGTTTTATTCTAGTAGTTTCATAGTCTAGGGTTTTACATTTAAGATTTTTATTCATTTTGAGTAGTTTTTTATATGGTTAGAGATTAGGGTCTAGTCTCATTCTTCTGCATGTGGATAACTAATTTTCCAAACACCACTTATTGAAGAGATGGCCTTTTCCTCAATATGTACTGTTTAGGGCCCTTGCTGAAAGTCACTTGGTTGTAGCTGCATGAATATATTTTCTGCATGGGTCTATCTATCTGTTTTATGACAAAACCATACTATTTTGACTACTATAGCTTTGTCATATAATTTGAAGTCAGATACAATGATGCCTCCAGCTATGTTCTTTTTGCTCAGAATTGCTTTGGCCATTCAGGATCTGTTGTGATTTTAGGATTGTTCTTCATATTTTTGTGAAGAATGTCATTGGTATTTTGATAGGAATTGCTTTAAATCTGTAGATTGCTTTGAGTAATATGGCCATCTTAATAATACAAATTCCTCCAATTCGTGAACACAGGATATCTTTTCATTAATATGTGTCTTCTTTAATTTCTTCACCAGAGTTTTATAGTTTTCAGTGAAGATATCATTCACTTCTTTGGTTAAGTTTATTCCTAGATATCTTAAATTGTGTTAAATTGAATTTCTCTCTACCATGATGATGGGCAGTATCCAGGTTTAGTCTTCCACTGAACATGATTTAGCTATGACCTATTCTGCCATTTTTATTTTGCCACTCTATAGCATCATTCAAAATGATGCCTAACAGACCCAGTTCTATTGTCCTCAGGCCTATAAGATTTATGAATTTGACAGGCGATTGCCTTAGCAGAACCCACAGGGACCACTTCTAAGTTGTACTATTAGTTGGAGGTTGCTGTGAGCTGTGTGATGCCACAGCACTCTACCAAGGGTGGGAAAGTGAGACTCTGTCTCTACAAAAAAAAAAAAAAAAGGCATTTTTATTTCTAGAAAAAATGATTACTTTACCCAAGAGTCTGTAAGTTAAGTAGAAGTTTTTTATTTATCTAGTAGTTGTTGATTTGTGGTCTGGCAGGAAGGAATTGCTGGCAAATGGAATGCTTCCCCTAAAAAGAAAAGTTCAGCTTATATTCTTAGAATAATAAGTGCTTGCCAAGAACTAGGCTAATGACATCTGTTGAAAATCTGGCTTGACCAATTTTACAATGTGTGGACTAACAATGGAGATTATTACTACAGAGCCATGCTGTGGTTTACTTAGCTTCCAGCCTTTCCTCTCTAATTATTGTTTCATTACATTTTAAAAATAACTCTAAATCAGACCTCATTCTCCATTCATTTGGAGGTTTGTTGGATGGTTCTAAACTTCAACTGAGTTCACTTACAATTGTCAGCAAATATTCTTGCTTCTAAAATCTGGTCTCTGATGAGTAGGACTTTATTTTCATACTACCATAACACTTTCTTTTTATGTTCTTTTTTCAGGTAGACGTCCAGGTGGCTCCCCTTTCCTCACATTTATGAATCAAATTGCTCTTGGAATCATTTTATACCTCCTTTGAGCACATTGTATACATAAGCTGGAATGTTGATGTTACGTTTATCTCTTTATCTTGGGAAAGTGATTCTGACTTTAATCCCCACCATTTCACAACTACTGGTCACTGACCTTAGTGAGGCGACCTTTGTATTGGGCACATACAAGGAAACTTAAGATCTTGGTTTGATAAGGAACCAGGCCTTCCTAAGGTACATAGTACATGATGTATTTTTAGGAAATATTAATTTTTATTTATTACACTCATTTTTAGTGCCAATCAAGTATAAAGAAATATGATCAGTGTAACATGATCAAGTTATAGACACAAGGAGAACACCAGAATTTGAGTAAAAAGTTAAAATTATGTACTATGGAAATGTGAGGCATTAGTTTCACCTTTTTTTTTTTAGCAGTTTTTGGCTGGGTCTGGGTTTGAACCCGCCACCTCCGGTATATGGGACCAGTGCCCTACTCCTTTGAGCCACAGGTGCTGCCCCTATTTTCATCATTTTTTAAATAAGATTTTTTAAAACAAGACCCTCAGACTTAAATATTGGCTCATAGCCTGGCTATGAGCCAAGGCGACAGCATTTTGTAGAAGAGGAAGCTCTAAGCTAAAAATCTAGAAGGTTGATTTTAGATACTGGCTCTCTTGCTAACTAGAAAAATATATGGCTTTACACTATGATATTACTAGAAATTTTTAACTGATTATATACCTAGTTATGAAGAAGGTAATAAAAGCAATATAATTACAAACACTACATACATATAATTATTAGGGGTGCTCACTCTATTCTTTTTGAAATCTGCATTGAGGTCAGTTTTTCTCCAAGAAGCATTCAGTCATTCAACAGCTATTTGTTGAGACCCTATTAATTGCTACAAACAGTGCTATGTTAGGGGCTCCAAGATTAAAAGACACCAGCAATTAGATCCAAATCTAGAAAGAGACTGACATGTAGACAATTAATTGCAGTAGAGTGAACAGTGTAACAAACAAGGTGTATGCAAGGATGGCAGAGATAAACCATTGCCAAAGGAAGCTTCATCAAGTGACATCCTTTAAACAGGGCCTTATAAGGTGAATAAGAGTTTTCAGAACTGTGAAACAGTATCATGAGCTTTGTATAACCAGCACATAGACCCCTAGGGCAGTAAGAGAAGGTGGAGATGATGGAAAGATAGAGAGGACCCAGATCATCATCACTTCTTGGCTTTTTGGCTAAGATTAAGTATAGAAAAGCTCCAGATTGTGGAGGATTTTGCATATTTCTTTATCTACGAGCTCTATGATCTTCAGTGAGGCACAGTTACTAAACCATAGGTACTTCATTTGCCAAATGTCAAATATATCTGTTCCCACTCTTCCAAATTATTGTAAAGATTGGATTTTCACATGAGATAATGGATATGAAAGGACTTCATTGTAGTAGGCAATCAGGGTTAAGATCTACCTCTGGACCTACCAGGGTCTTCTGTACCCAGACAGTCTGTGTGCCTTAAGGAGAACTCACCCTCTTTACTCATGCTTAAAACTAACATTTAATTTATCACATTACACTGAGTTATGTTGAGTACTATTATTGTTTGCCAAAACTGGGACATAATAAGGTCATATGCTTTCTCTTTTGCTATGATGGCATCATATTCTAAGGGGATAGAAAGAATCTTGCGATGTTAGACCTGAAGAGAAACTCAGAAAATCTCTAATTCCACTCCCTCATCTGAGTGTTGAGGGAATGAGTGATTCACCCAGAGCCACACTTCTACTTAGTGGTGTTGCCAAGACTCCAGCCCAGCCTCTTCATTCTGAGTCCAGTTCTCAGACTCTCTCCATATGACCTTTACATATATCAAGTTGAACTATTTGAAATTGCTGACCTTCAGCCATTTTTTGACCTAAAGAAAATAACAATTCTTTTTTGTTTGATCTAATGGAGAGTCACCCTGCTGGCCTAGCTAGCCTCCTGCTCAGTTTCTGAGTAGAAAAATTTCTCCTTCCGTGACCTCTGTCCTTGAAGAAGTGCTCTCTTCCCACTTGGAACCCTGCAAACTGAGGCTTAGGGAAATTCAAACTGTTCTAAAATTTTCACGACCATCTTCACATTTGATTTTTATGACAATCGCAACACAGAAAGGAAAAATCTCTGAAAGAAAAACTTTAAGATACCACCAAATTAATATTTTGAAAATTAATGTAAATTGTTTCACAGAGTAAGAAAAAGAGTGACTATGAAATAAGCGATACTAAGGGCAGATGATACAGCTAGGTGTGACACTTCCCTAGGCAGGCTGGGCTCTCTGTGGTGCTGATCCTCCCCCCACCCTAGGGCCCTCATTACTCTAGCAGGTGTACTGGGATACACTGCACCCTCTCTTCTCATTAGTGATAAATCAGGGCTCTGTCATAAACAATATATTTAAATTACTAGATTGCTTAGGACCTAGCAAGCCCTGGTGTCCCAGCCCTAGTGCCTAGGAATCAAACATAGTCTTTACATCCAATGAGGAGGGAAAAAAATAGAGGGAGATATTATAAAAATGGAGAAAATGGTTCTCTAGTTTAGTATGTGAAAGCAGCAAGTCCTTTTCTCTGACCTATTTAGATTATATCCAAAAAGGAGCATAATTATTTTGATCTCTAAACAGGAAGTTGCTATATTATATTATTATATTCTTTTACAGTAGAACCTCTATAAATTGACCACCCAAGGGACTGTAATAAACTGTTCAACAAATAGAGGTGCTCAACATAAGGAACTGGGCTTACTGTGCTGATACCTACTTGTGATGCATGTTTAGTCTATGAAAATTAGGTCAGTTTAAGGAGGTGGCCAATGTAAGGAGATGGTCAACTATAGAGATTCTTTTCTCTAGAAGGAAGAGTCTGTTTCAACAGCCTCCTAAAATTCTATACACACCTGAAAAGGAAGAAGCCTCCTCAAATTCTGTATACACCTCCCAGTTAGCCATCTGGAGCCCCAACTTTCAAGCAGAGATGCCCTTGTGTTCTTGCAATCAGTGTATTTCCACTACTCTGAGTAGATTTATTTTTGTGTCAAAAGAAGCCTTTGGTGCTCCTGTTGAGGCATAAAAATATATATAAGAAAATCTTGTGGTCTTTATTTTTTCACACTGCTTCTACTGAAGAGCTCAATTTTTCTTTTCTTTTCTTTTCTTGTCTTTTTTTTTTTTTTTTGAGACAAAGTCTCAGTCTGTCGTGTGGTCTAGAGTGTAGTGGCAACCTCAAACTTCAGGGCTCAAGTGATCCTCCTCCCTCAGCCTCCTGAGTAGCTGAGTATCTGAGACTACTGCTGTACCTGATTCATATTTTTTTTTAATATAGAGAAGAGGTCTCACTATATTTACTCAAGTTGGTCCTTAACTCCTGGCCTCAAGCAATCCTCCTACTTCAGCTTTCCAAAGATTATAGATATGAACTATTGTGCCCAGCTGAAGAGCTCTATTTTAACAAAAAGAAAAGGGGTAGCGAAAAATTGCATTGTTATGCATAGCACCAACATGTTAGATTTTGTTCTCCAAAATGGGGAGCCAAATATATATCATCAAGACAATTTGAGGACTGCTCCAAAAAGAACATACCACACATCTCCTCGTGAGCCAAATTGGAGCTGGAAGCCTGATATCTGCCACCCCCTCTGCCCTCACCCACCACCACATGAGTACAAAGATCTGTCCCTCCACCACCTGCTCCACACTTTCAAAAATTGCAGAAGTGTACTTGGGGGCCCTGTCTGGGAGGTAGCATCTCTGCAGCTCAGGAGTATACAACTAGAGAAAGGACTACAGATATCCCATCTCTTTGTTATTCTTTAGGCATTTCTCCCTCCTCTCTTAAAAACCTGATGTGTAGATGCACAAAATAGCCTATTATTCCTCAACAAGAGAATGGCCAGAGTCTCACTCAGTCCCGCTAGGGTAGAATGCGGTGGCATCATAGCTCACAGCAACCTCAAACTCTTGGGCTCAAGCCATCCTCTTGTCTCAGTTTCCCAAGCAGCTGGGACTACAGGTGCCTGCCACAATACCTGGTTATTATTATTTTTTTGTAGTAGAGATAGGGTCTTGCCCTTGTTCAGGCTGGTCTCAAATTCCTGAGCTCAGGTGATCTGCCTACCTCACCCTCACAGAGAGCTAGGATTGTAGGCATGAGCCACCAAGCCCAGCCTCTGCATAGCTGGTTTTTATTTAAAAAAAAAAAAAGTGAAGGAGAGAGGGGGGTGGGGTCTTGGGGCCTTGGTATGTGCCAGAACTTTTGGGGGCAAAACACGATTGTAAGAGGGACTTTACCCAACAAATGCAACTAGTGTAACATGGTTTCTTGTACCCTCAATGAATCCCCAACAATAAAAAAAAAAAAAAGAAAGAAAATTGTTCTCCTGTCTGATAATGGAAAGATAATATATTAATATTAATATAATATAATAATATGAATAATAGCTTAAGTTATAAAGGTGACACTTGCCCTGCCCTCCCCTACACACAGGTTCTCTCTCACACACAAAGCCCCATTTGTTCCTCCTTTATCCTCACCTTACATTTAGGGGGACAGAAACTGAGGAAGTTGCCTAGGGCCGTACCTACTGTGGGAGAAGACAGAGCTTCAGGTCCTCCCAGCTGAACCTGACAACTGATGTCTCCAGTTCAAACTACTGCCTGGAGAAGAGTGATGGTAAATCAACCCCCCCGAAATAGCTCTTCTCCCTGACTTTTAAACTCTGATTTTCCCACAGGAAAAATAGTTTTAATATACTTAATATTATGCCCTTATGATTTTCCTCCCATTAATTTAGTCAATGCTCAGGCTACCTTCCGAATTCAATAGGAAGTATTTGATTCTCTATGCCATATTCACATCTGAAATGTCTCATCATTCTCCCATCCAGAAGAAGTGTGAGACATACAAAGATCTTATCAGAGATGCAATAAAATCCTTTCATTTCACCTATACTATTAGTTCTTAGCCAGTAGGGATTTTTCTCCCTAGGGGACATTTTTCAGTACCTGGAGATATTTTTAATGGCCACAACTGAGGGTGTAGAGAGAGCAAGGAGGGATCGCTGTTAGAATCTAGTAGATAATGGCCAAGGAGGTTGCTGAGCATCCTGCAAGCCACAGGACAACCCCTGACAAAGGAATTATCCAGCCCAAAATGTCAGTAGTACTGGGGTTGAAAGCCATATGCTGAAGCACAACTCACTATGTAGCTAAGACAATTTGATTCAGCAAATAACAAATCATCATTCTTTGGTATGAAGGTCATGCTTATGCTTGAATCTATTCTTTTTTACTTCTAGGTGATCATTTTATGCTAGACTTTACAATGTGAAAAAACTAATTCACATTGTAAAACTAACAATGGCTCTTCTTTTCTTTTCTATTCTGTTACTGATTTTTCCTTCACTGGCTTCCAAATGCAAAACTGTCCCCAAAGTTTAGGTCTTGGTCCTCTTTTTCTACAGTTTCTCCTTCTTTGAAGTATGTAGTGTCAGCTACACAAAGTCCTTGACTTACATAAATTGGGTTTTCATGCAATCCAGAATCTCCACTTTTATTTATTGTGCTTTAAACCACCTCTCAGACGAGGACTATAATCACTAATGCATCATCTGGCTGACTGCCTGCTGCCAGTTCTAAGGGAAGAAATTGGGTGCTCCTGAATGAAGCCTGCAGGAGGTCAGGGGGCACAGCCAAGTCCTGGACAGTGATCTCTCTGGTCCCCACCTGGAGGGACCACATCACCTCCCCACACTGCCAAACCCCTCTGAATTCTCTAACTTCAGAAGCCAGGGAGCCTATAACTGACCTGATACAGGCTTCCCCCATTCAGAGCTGGACAGGGACCCCAATTTGTCTAGACCAGGGCAAACAGGCCTTTCCAGACCACATTTTCTGGACTCAAGCAAAATTAGAGAAAAGCACTTGATTGGTATCTTTTTTTTTTTTTTTGAGACAGAGCCTCAAGCTCTGGATAGAGTGCTGTGGCATCACAGTTCACAGCAACTTCCAATTCCTGGGCTCAAGCGAGTCTCCTGCCTCCGCCTCCCAAGTAGCTGGGACTACAGGCGCCCGCTACAACACCCGGCCATTATTTTTTGGTTGCAGCCATCATTGTTGTTTGGCAGGCCTGGGCTGGATTCGAACCC
>CAUYRH010146311.1:0-16427 GCA_963574655.1 Perodicticus potto | reverse complement strand
GGTAGGCTGGGTGCAGGGAGGGTAAATGGTGTGACCATACCTACGGTACATTTTACAAGGGTGCATGTTAAATCTAGTGTAGAATATAATTTATTTATTTATTCTATATAAATAAATGTAATTTATTTATATTGTATCTAATGGTAGAATATAAATATCATAACAAAATAACTAAGAAAATTCAGAGAAGGCTATGTTAACCAGTTAGATTAATATATATAATCAAATTATATATAAAACTAGCACATTGTACCCCATAATTGCATTAATTTTCACAGCTATGATTTAATAAAAAAAATAAGGCACAATTGTTTCATTTGAGGTAGTCATGCACCTGACCAAAGTTGGGCTATTCAGAGTGTCTCCTGGGGATTTTGATTCTAGTCTTGGGAAAGAGAAGCTAGTCTGTCTTTGGATAAGGTATAAAACTTGACAGTTACTGTTGGTTGTTTTAGTACATTTTGTGCTGCTGTAACAGAATATCTGAGATTGAATAATTTATAATGAACAAGAATTTATTGGCTCACAGTTTGGGTAGCTGGGAAGTCTAAGACTGAGAGTCTGACATCTGGTGAGAGCCTTCTTGCTATATCATCCATTGTGGCAAAGGAGAAAGGAGAAAGAAAGGAAGAAGGGAGTGTACTCATTCTTTTACAAGGAAAGTACTGATGAATTAATGAACCCAGCCAACAGTAATAGCATTAATTCATTCATGAGGGCAGAGCCCTTATGGTCTGATTATCTCTGATTTGGCTTTCCCTCCTTAACAGTGTTGCTTTGGGTGTTAAATTTCTAAATTTTATTTTATTTTATTTTTGGTGGGGGAACACATTCAAACCACATCTGTGGTCACTTTTGTTTTAGCCATGAATGCTGTGATGTTTCAAGGAAGGAGCACGAGAGAACTGAAGCAGGCATACAAGGAGAAAAGAGAAAAGGAAAAGAAAGTGACTTCAGATAGCACTTGAGTCTCCAGTCCCATTATTTCTGAGGCTCAACTGCATTATATCCTTATCATCAATGAAACACGACATTGTCCTTGTCTTTCAAAATTATTCTTCGAACACACTTTTCTGGTTGCTAAGACTGATTTAAGTTCTGTCACTTGCCACCATGGGGATTCTAATAAATTACATGGGTCCCATCCCAGATCCCCTGAATCAGAATCTCTGGTGCTAAGTTCCAAGCATTGGTACTTAAATCTCCTTAGATGGATTTCAGGTGCAGCCACGCTCAAGCACTTTGCTTAAAGGTACAACAGAGAAAAGAGGTAGCCAAATAGAGCAGAGCACATAAGGATTCTCATTCTGATTTAAGTCCTCCAATGCCCTTGAGTCCAATTTCCCAACTGATCCTCAGTCTCCCCAACTGTTGGACAGAGATAGTTCTCCTTGTCTTATGCTCTTCCCAGGGCTATTGTGCCCATTGTGTCCCTCAGGCAGGAGATGTTGAGGATTAGCAGGCAGAAGTTTCATTTGAGAGGGAGAGCTAGCAGGATCCATTCCTAGGAAAGGAAGGAAAGGAAAGGAAAGAAAGGTGGGGCAAAGGGGAAGGCAGGACCTCAAGGGACCCCTGCAGCTGAGATGACCCCCTCTGGGTGGTTCTAAGTTGGCCTGAGTGAGGTGCTCATATTCTCACCAGCTACTGGATGGAGGTAAGACACATTTCTTCAGCCCAAGGCAAATCGCTAAAAACTTCTCGCTTGGTTTGGGTGGCGCTTGTGGCTCAAAGGAGTAGGGTGCCAGCCCCGTATGCTCCAGCCAAAAACTGCAAAAAAAAAACCCCCCAAAAACAAAAAACTTCTTGCTTGGTGACACCCTTTGTTTGACAAATAAAGGGAACTCCTCATCTCCCCCACCCCCCACAAAAACCTTTTCTGCTCCTCTGGTTTCCCTTTAAAGGGCCGGACCACTGGACACCACCTGGAAACCTCCAGGCATACTCTCCCTCCAACTCTAATCTAATCCATCTCCACATCTTTTGGAATTAACTTTAAATATTTTTATTATACTTTCTCTCCCTCTTTGTTACCTTTGCCTTAGTTCCGCTTGTCATTAGCTCTCATCTGAATTATCCCACAGCTTTCTAATTGGTCTCCCTGTTTCCTGAACTCTTTTTCTTAAATTTCACCTGCATGCAATTGCCAGAGGCGTCTTTCTAAAATGCAGAGCAGAACATGTCACTCCTTTGCTTAAAACCTTTCAGTCGATCTCTACTGCCCTCAAGATATAGGCCAAATCGGTGTGGCCCTGGAGTCTGGAGCTACCCTCATCTGCTTTTGCTTCTGCTTCTTACTCCCTCCCCTTAGGCTGCCCGTGGCTCCTGTCACTCAGGGCACTGCTCCATGCCTACCTGCATCTGCTTGTGCCCTTCACTCCTCTTGGAATTGCCTTCTCCTCTCCATCTTATTTATGTTCATTCTGTAGTCATCACCTCCTCTAGAATCCAATCCTGGACTCGGGCTCCCAGGGATTTTGTCCAACAGAAGTCATCTCTGCATGTTGTTGTGTTTGCTTATTATTAAGTGTTAATGCTATCATTTTAATAGCTCACATTTATTGAATGCTTACTTGAAGCTCTGTGCTAAATACTTTATAAAAACAATCTCATTGCAGCCTTAAAACAACCTACACAGTTAGTGCTATTATCAGTTCTGTTATATAAATAAGTTGGGGCTTGATGAAGTAACTCTTGTTCAAAGCCATGCAGTTAGTGGAGTTGGGATTTGGAATCAAGACTGTCTCATCACACTATACTTGTTTTATTGATCTAAACCTAAATACCCAGGTTGGTGCCTCACATGTAAAAAGTATTCCTAAACTAAGCCTGGCACAGTGTCTGCATCATGGTTTGTTTTCAATAATTTAATTCCTCCATTTCATAAAATATGTTGAAGTAAGCTGAAAGTTGTAATAATTTCAACACTAAAGTTTGCTATAATCTTCTCTAATATAAAGAAAAGCAAATAGAACTTCCTAAACTTCTTTAAGAAGTTTAAAAACGTTCTGGCCAGGGTACCCTGGTTTCTGTTGGACCAATGACCAATAGAGAGGAATCAAAAGGTTTGGCCTAAAATTAATTAAACTGTGTATTTCTGTAGAGGCAGCATAATGCCTGTTTTTTCAGATGGCAAAGATAGGTCCTTATCATTTCTCTCAACTTTTCAGATTTTTAGTAGATATACCTTCTTCCTAAATAAACAGGTATCCAAAAGTTAGTACTAAACATGTGTTAAGTGCTTCATTTAATCTTCTTTTTAGCCTTGGAGCCCTAACCCTGGTGGAGTAGGTTTTAACATATCAGTTTTATATTTTTGAAAATAAAGACTCAGGAACATAGAGTAACTTGATCCAAGGTCACATAACTAACATGTTGAAGACCCAGTATTCAGCTTCAGGTCTGTCCAATTCCAAACTCTTTGCTTGTTCCACTGCATCCCCCTGCAGTCCTACTCACCTGTGTGTTCCCCAGAGAGCTGCTCTAATGGACACTAATGTTCTCAAGCATCTTCATTTGCTGGGGCAATGACTTCCCTGGGGGAAGGTGCTGACTTTTCACCAGCTCCTGTGCCCTTTAATTAGGTAATTAGCAGGTGGCTCCCTGGAGAGCAAGGTGAAACTGCTGTAGCAGAATTTTGAGAAGACAGATAGCTGCTGTTTTCTGAAACAGTGATCTTTCAAGGGTCTTGTCCTAGTAGATAAGACAAAAAAGAACTAAGGGAGTTTGCATAAATCCATAGAGGCAGAGAGATTAGTGGTTACCAGGGGCTGGGGGCTGGAGTGGGGGTGCTGAGAAGTAATTGCTTAATGGGTACAATGGGCTCTTCTTTTGAGGTGATGAAAATTTTAGAACTAGATAGTGATGATGGTTGTACAACATTGTAAATGTGCTAATCCTATGAAATTGTCCACTTTAAAATGGTTAAATGCATATTTTATCACAATAAAAATGTTTTCATAAATGTGGCCAGATAAGTGGACTATGTGCAAACCAGTGTGGTTCTCTCACCCTTCTCTTCTTCATCTAAAATGACATCTCACAGCTACTTTCATAGTAAAGTACACCAATCAGCAGGGACATGTAAATGTGGCCGCGGCATGACTATAGATGTGGCTTGTTTTATTCTTCACTCCTGCCCAGATACTTTTTCCATTAGTCTGTGGAGCATGGCATGGCCAAAAAAAGCAAAGGTTTTGGACCTCTGGGTGGACCTGCATCTGAATCCTAGCTAGCTAGTTACCTGTAGTGCTGTAAGGGGGGTGGAGGAGTTTACTTAACCGGCCTCTGAGCCTTGGTTTCCTCATGTATAAAATAGGAATTATATGGGAATTATAGGGAGTTGTTGAAAATTAGAATTATTATCATACAAAAAGGCATCAATAAATGGTAATTATTATTTCCCCTCTCCTCTCTTTCTTTATCTTCTTTATTCTCATCATATTATTATGACAAAAAAAATGCTAGGGCTAGGAGAAGAAAGAGAGGGACAAAGGGAAGGGCTTGAGAAAGTAAAATGTTTTGTAAGTCATAAAGCTGATAGTAATAGCAGCAATGTTCATTGTTCTGATGTATGCAGACAGTATGGTAAGGTCTTCAAATCCTTTTTCCTTCACTATCTCATTTATTCCTTGCTGTTACTTGAGTGACAGTTGGAATAGGCTTATTATCCCCATTTGACAGATGAGGAACTTGAGGCTTGGGAATATTCACAAGAAACTGCAAAGCCAGAATGGAAATAAGAGCAAGTACTAATTCATTTATAGCTTGATGTTTTCTGAAGCCCAAGCTATAATCAGGGCTCTTGAAACTGTTCATAGCATCTCTCATAAAAAAGAGTTAGAATTTTGTCACTCCAGGAGTCCATCTCCAAGAGATTTTTATGGAAGTGTCCACACCTTCCCTACTTTCCTTCAGTAGTGGCAGAATATGAGTAAAGATCACTGATATTGTTACCAGAAGACCTGGAGTCTAGTCCTGGTGTTTGTCGGTTTATTGAGCCTTATCCTGAAGTTTCCAAAAAGACAACTTAAGTCATGAAATGTCATTTTCTTCCTTTCTCCCATCTCTCCTTTTGTCAATGGAAAAGAACCTAAACTGTAAAATAATTTAAAGAGGTAAATTCTGACCTGAACATGTTGGACCATGGCCTGGAGAGCCACACCTAAGAAGCCTTGAGGAAGTGGTCTTGCTGAGGTTGGGTTACAGTTTGGCCTTATACATTTTAGGGTGACAGAAATTTTTATGCAATTCAGAGATCCACAAATCAATACATTGGTTTGGCCCCAAAAGACAGAGCATCTTGAAGAGGGGTACTATAGATTATTGATGGGTTTAAAAGATTCTTTGATTTGTAATTGGCTAATGAAATCTTTGTCTAAAGGCTTGGAATTTTAAGTTACTGTTAATCAGAGACAAGCCACTGGTCATACACTAGGTATGTACTTAGCCTCACATGGACTAGTAAGTAAATTGATGACCTGTAAATGTGGTTTAAGCTTTTCCTGTATAGCCTTAGACCCATTGAGTGATAAAAGATATCTCTAAGAAGGGAAGAGGGCATGACAGGCATGCCTGCTCTTCCTTCTCATGGCCAGTAACTTAGCTTTAGGATATTTCTCGGGTCTCCCTGGCCAAGAGGGGGTCCATTAAGTCAGCTATGGAGCTTAATATTTTATTTAGTCTTTCCTTTCTTCCTTCTCCTTCTTCTCCTTCCTCCTTCCTTCCTTCTTTCTCCTTCTTCTCTTTCCTCCTTTCTTCCTTCCAACAGCACTTTGCCAGATGCCAGAACTAGGTACAATAACCAGCAAGCCAGATGTGTGTGTGTGTATGTGTGTGTTCTGCCCTGGCGGAGCTCATATTCTAGCAGAGGAGAAAGATAAGAAAGCAAACTGATACATGCATAGTATATGAAATAATTACAAGTAGTATTGAATGTTAGAAAAGAAGTAAGAGGCCAAGATGGGACATGATAGAGTCCTAACTTAGAGTGCCCAGGAAAAGAGAGAGAAGGACCCTTTAAGCTGAGTTCTGAAGGTCGAGAAAGAGCCAGCCAAGTGATAGGAGTGGGCATGGAGAGGGAGCAGCTGTTTAGTCAGGAAACATCTTGGGCAGAAGTTCTGGGCTAGAGAGGATTCAGAGGGTTTTCCAAATGGAAAGAAAATGGTGTTACTGAAGTTAGTAGAAGTGGCCTTAGCTGAGGTGGGAGAGAGACAGAGCCCAGATCATTCAGATCTTCTGGCCTTGCAGAGGAGTTTGAATTTTAAGTCAATGGGAAACTTTTGAAATGTTTTCTAAGGAAGAGAGCTCCATAATCTGACTTACATTTTAAGGATGTGAAGTGAGCTGCTGTGTGGGGAATAGGCCAGAGGAGAAAGCCAGGAGCCCAGTTAAGAGGCTGTAAAAATGATTCAAGCAATAGTCAAATAGCTTTGCGTAGGAGTGATGACAACCAAGATGACAAGATATAGAAAGACTGATGGTATATTTTGGAGGTAGATTCTAAAGGACCTATTGATGTGTTGACTGTAAGGGAGAGATGGGCAGAGAAATCAAAGATGACCACTAGTTTGGGGCAAGGCCCCTGGGAGTCAGGGGAAACTGGGTTAGGGGTATGGCAGTAACTAGTTCAATTGTTAGGTTCTGAAGAAAAGGCAGAGTGACAATAAGGGACAGTAGAATCAATAGTGAGAAATGGGTTTGAAGACCTTGTATAAAGTTCTGGAACCACTATTAATTTAATGAGTGGTCATAAGTTTTCTTCATCTGGGCCCTAGGGTTTCCATCCATAATATGAATATCTTCTAATAACAAGATAATTTGACTTTCATTAATCTAAAGTTGTGTAGATATGTTTATGTTTGAAATTTCTCGCACTTTTTGTAAGCCAGTGACTTCCTTCTGCCTAAGTGCTACTACTTTAAATATGAGCTACACGACTTCCTTGAGGGCCCATCCAGGACTGTGCCAGTGTAGTGTGAACGCTCTGACAGAGTTAAAAACTGGAACTTCTGGCCCAGCCACCAGTTGTTACTTGCAGGTTTCTATGCACCATCTCAAATACTACTTGTTTAGTGTTAGCCTAGTGCAGCGGTTCTCAACCTGTGGGTGGCAACCCTTTATAACAATGAAAATACATCCTGCATATCAGATATTTACATTACGATTCATAGTAGTAGCAAAATTACAGTTATGAAGTAGCAACGAAAATAATTTTATGGTTGGGGGTCACCACAACATGAGGAACTGAATTAAAGGGTCATGGCATTAGGAGGCATTAGGAAGGTTGAGAACTACTGGCCTAGTCGGTCCAAAACTTAGCTGCACATTGAAATCCCTGGGGATTGGGCGGCACCTGTGGCTCAAAGGAGTAAGGCACTGGCCCCATATGCCAAAGGTGGAGGGTTCAAAGCCAGCCCTGGCCAAAAACTGAAAAAAACAAACAAACAAAAAAAAAAAAAGAAAGAAAGAAAGTAAATCACCTGGGGATCTTTAAAAAGCCTCTATTCCTAGCCCTTCTTCTTTAGTTGGAATGTCACCTGAGCATTGAGAAATCTGAAAGCTCCCCAGTAAATGTAATGTATAGGAAAGTGTGAGAAGCACTGCATATAAGGTGCTAGCTGATAACTGAAGTGTGTGCACTGATAAGTGTCAAGCTCCCCTCTCAGGAGTTTAGCAGTTCCACAGAGCCCTAGAGGTTCAAAGAACAGAATAGTAGAGCAATAGGGCAAGGAGGCTGTTATTATAGAAAGGGAGCCTGCTATGCGTCTTGCTGTATGAGAAAATTTCTGCAATTTTCTTTCCAAGGTTCCTTTAACTGATTTTTGACTTTGATCTTACCTATTTTGAATCAGAATCTCTTTATTGTTAGCCAACAAATACTCAAAACATATTCTCCTGTGACCACAGCAGACACTTGTAGTTAATCACAGGAGTTGTTCCTGCTGGGGCTGGATGTAGCCTCTCAAACTCTCACTGGGTTGAGAGGCTACATCCACCACTCAGTGGTTCTGGCAGTCGCTGAACCAATGGGTCGATTAGGCAGGAAGACATCTACTTCATGTCACAACTCCAAACTAAGAAATACATACATACATACACAGATACACTGGGGTGTGTGTAATAAATGTGTTCATTTTCATATTATAAGGCCCTATATTTCTGATAGTGACTGAGAAAAACAATCACCTCTCTACTCTGGTCTTAAGGTTTCTGATCTGAAACAGGACATTTGGATTATACAGTCTTCTGGTTGGAAAGCAGGAGAGGACTGCAGCGGTCTCAGCCAATGAGAGATCACAGTCATCAAAAGCCACACGTGCATGAAAACTCAGTAGTGTATCTGAGAAAAGGAGACCTTGAGGCTGTTCATCCTCATCTCACAGGAATGAGGCAGAAATAGAAACTACCTTTCAGAAGAAGGGATATCTAACTTTCAGCTTTTTGAGAGGGCTTTTAGATTTTTTTTTTCTTATTCAGCCTAGTTCCTTTATGGAATATAAAGTAACCTTCAGGAATAGAAGCGTTGGAGAAGATTGAAATATGATTGCATTTTCTGTCTCTTCCCAGTTTCAAAGTTTAAGAATTGTATTTGTTTTCTTCTTTCTATTTATCAAAGGCTATGAACTTCCAAAGCCTTGGTAAAAGCTACTAAAGATATATGAACAGCGTTTAGCAAAGGGTGAGGTCTTAAATCTCACTCCACTCTGAGATTCCTTTTCTGTCTCCAGGCTTTCCTCTTTGGAGGGGATATATTGCTGCCTGGGAAAGACCAAGGCAAAATTTCCCATGCAATCTCTGAGCATCCCAGGCCTTGCTGCATCAAAGGCTGGAAAATATCTCTGCTCCCCAACCCTGTTAGCTCAGGGTAAAATGAATAGGGTCAGACTTTGGAGCCAGCCAAATACAGGTTCAAATTCCAGCTTTACTGCTTGTTATATAGCTTTGGACAGCTTAGCTTCTGTGAGCCTTGGTTCCAGTAAGGCAACTACTAATAATGCCTGTTTCTTCGAAGTTCAAAAGTCAAGGGATAAACAGCGGGCCTATATCCTGAGGCTTAGACACTGTACTTGGAGAAACTAGGCAGGCATCCCTGATCATACCATGGTAGTGATGAAATATTTCAAGCTTAACAGGACATACTCTAATTCTTTTTCACCACACAGTGGTCATGCCTTCTTGGTGCAAGGTGAATTTTTCCTCAGCTGACAGCAGGCTACACAGAGACTCCCTTTTGTCAGCCTCTGGAGATCTGCCCTTCTTTCCCTCCATGTGGCTTTGGCAAGGTTGCCAATCACAGGATTCTCTACTTCCCCACCACAGGAGAGGACATGTGGTCCAAGGCAGACTACTCAGATTCTCCTTCCTTACAACTTGACTATTTGCTGGAAATACTCTTGAAGGTAAGAAGTTGGAGCCAGGTCATCCTAAGGCTACTTGAGAAAAAGATGGTCTGTAGATTCTTTCCATAGAGAACTCCAGGCTCTCCTTTCTTCCTGACTTCACATATCCATGACATTCACAGTGTTCACTCATCTTCCTCTAACTCTGAGAACTACCCATTAGTGTTCTGTTGAGCTCCCCCTTTTCATGAAACAATTCAGAGTGGCATCTCTTGCTGGCAAAGCACCTAACGGATATATGGTGGTACTTTTCTAGCACAGATGGGGATCTTCCCTTCAATATGACTATACTTACTAATTAAGTCACCTTGAAGAGCAAAGGTAATAATTTTCATACAAGTATGTAATCTACTAGAGTAGACAATAATATTTGAGCAAAGAGGAGCCCCAGAGGGGATCCAATCTAAAATCTTCCTTTAATACTCAGGAAACATGAGGCCAGAGATTGAGTGTGACTTGATCATTGTCACACAGTCATTGGGTAGAAGGCCAAGTTTAGAATTTAGTTTCCTTTACACTGAGTCTAGTACTGTTTTACCTCTTGCCATCCTTAACTTATGCTTACTTTTGAGATCAGTCCCTACAAGACCATAATAATAGCTTTTGTTTTCATGAAAGCTAACGAGCTTTCTTTCCTGCATATCCTCCATACCTGTGCCTTGACCAGGTTTCTGGCATTTCACACCACTGGTTGAGAGGCGGGACGCCTGCTTTGGAGAGTGGGGTTGAATCTATGCAGCCCAGGCCCCCTATACCTGGGCTATACCAAAATATACCCAGGTCTCACCAAAGCACAGTCTTTGCAAGAGAGTGCCATGTATTTGGATTTTCTTCTTTACCATGGATATTCTGACCTTAATTAATAATTTATCTTCTCTATCCCGACGAGGTAGAAGGGTTCTATTTCTGAAATAGCAAAAATTGGGAGAGAGATCCACTTCTCACTAAAAGTAATGGAGAAAACAATTTGCTATTTACTTTACAGATTTCAGAGAATCCTAAAACCAAACCAAATGAAACAATAAACAATAAAGCATAAGGACAAACACTAGAACTTTTTATGAGCAGCAGGAAAGGAAGGAAAATCACCTTAGTAGACCCTGTTCTAATGAAGAGAAATGGGATTTTTAGTGTGACACCCTTAACCAAGGGAAAAGAATGAAAACACTGGCTAATCAGTACTGAGCACCTCCTGTGGGCCAGGCACTGGTTTCTGTGTTATTTATGCTCCACAGCCACTTTTGGAGGAAATATTTCTATTTTATAGATGGGGCAACCAAAGGCCAGAAGGGTAGGTCCATTTGTCCAAGGACACACAGCGAATAAGTAGTGAAACTCTGCTTTAAACCAGGAAGACTTAACCTCCAAACCCTCACACAGTATGCTTTAAGCCTCCTAACCACGGAATAAATGTGTCTTTAACATGTTTTTGAAATCTGCAGTAAGCCAGACAGCTCCTCCTTTCTGCATATAAAAATTGAGATAGAGACCTGACTTTGCTAATTTGATCATTCCTTTTTCTTCTTCCCCTGTGCCAGCCTTTACCTTGAAAAGGGCCACTTAAATCCATAGCCCAAGAAAAATGTATCTTTGTGATTAATATGTGTTAAAATGAGGAGTGACATGGTAATAAAATGGAAAGGTTTGGGGGCCTTTGGGAAAATCCATCTGACTGCAGGCTGTGGTTCTAGTAATGAGGCTGCTATTTTGCGGTCATGGAGGTAATGTTTTTTGATGCAGGTAGAATGATTAACAAGGTGAATGTGTCTGCCTAGAGGGAGGAGGGGAGAAAAACTGCCTATGGGAAATGGCTCAGGAAGGGAAGTCATGAACCATTCTTTCCTCATTTTCAGGAGCTATGAGAATTTCAACTACACTCAGATGCCAAGAGTGGTTTGTCCTCTTTCCTCTTTCTTTTGCTCTCTCTCATTCTAATGCATTCAGTGATATTATATATCTGTGTGTGTGGTGGGGGGAGAGGATAGGAAGTGTGCTGGGAGAGAGACAAGATGGAAACAAGGCAGGTATATACTAATCTATTTTCTTCATTGTTCTGAAGTTTAGGATAAGTTATTCTTCCTACTATTCACCTGTAGATCTGGATTGCACAGCAAGTGGAGTGATAGCATGTAGGGTGCTGGGGTGCCATGGGAGACTTACTATGGTTTCATATGACCAGAGGACCCAGAGTACATAGACCCACCTTTCACCCAGTTATTCTCTTTCCATGGGCTTCTTGAAAGAAAAATTAATGTAAAAATAACACGATTATTAGCTGGGTTTTGATCTTAAACTCCAAAGTCAGGGTGGACTGGACCAGGTATTTGTGTCCTCTTTTTGGGGCCAGAGGCAGTTCAGAGGGAAAGTGAAGAAAGTCCAAAAGACCTACTTTCCCTCTAATTTGTGGTACCTGCCAGTTCAACGCTATCAAAACTTATACCTGCTGATAAAAAGAAAAAGCAGGAGAGAAAGAGATTGATGGAAAGATAGCCTCCTGTTCTTACTGTATCTTCAAGCTGTTCCAGGCTAGATAAAGCTCAAGCCTGGCTACTATGCCAGAGGAAGAAAAATCATTCAGAGATGTTAAGATGGTTGAACAGAGATCCCTAGAAAGTGGTGCTTCTTTGTGTGTCTTTGTGTGTTTCTTTGAGAGCACCATTGTTAAGTCTTTCTGGAGCCCTGGTTCCCAGTGTCAAGAATGGGTGCTGGCAGCAAGCTGAGCTGAGGACAGAGTAGTCACAAATACAAAGCAACCACACACACATTTATTGTGAAATAAAAGTATGACTCAGAGGGAGAGATGGGTCATTCTCTTCAAGTGGAGAAGGACCCTGAAATTGGAGAACACTCTGTCTTTTATATGCTTACTCGTTTGTCCCACCTTTCTCCTGGCAGGATTGGTCGTTGTTTTCCACCAATGGGGTGGTTGATTCCACCAGGTTGGGATTATATAGGCAGTCCCTGAGTTACAAATGAGATAGGTTCTATAGGTTTATTTTTTTTTCTTTCCAAGTCTAAACACAAAGTTTATTTGTTTCAAATACACCTTATTCACATAGGCTGAAGATATTGATCATTTTATGCAATGTTTTTAAAAATCTAAAAGTAGACCTTCCATTTGACCCTATAATCCCATTACTAGGTATCTACCCAGAAGAACAAAAATCATTTTACCACAAAGACATTTACACTAGAATGTCTAATGTGGCCCAATTCATAATCTCCCAGTTGTAGAAGCAACCTAAATGCTCATCAACTCATGAATGGATCAACAAACTGTGGTATATGTATACCATGGAATATTATTCAGCCATTAAAAAGATGGAGACTTTACATCTTTTACATTTACCTGGATCAAGCTGAAATACATTCTTCTTAGTAAAGTATCTCAAGAATGGAAAAATAAATATCCAAAGTACTCCATGCTAATATGAAATCAATATATAAACAATTACATGTTCATAAGAGCAATAAAACACTCTTATAGTCCAGTTCAATAGTAGAGGGAAACGGGAGGGGGAAGGGAAGATGTATGGCAGGAGGGAAGGCATGAGGTGGGATCTCACCTAATGTGCACATTGTGACAGTGTATGTCATGTCCCTTGCTCTTCTACAAATGGAACTTTACCCTAGAAGTGAGAACAATTTAACCTAAATATTGAACCATCATATTAATTTGAATAAAGTTAAAAAAATTATTTTGCACATGAAACTATAGGTTTGTTCTTAATTTGAATTTGTATTTAAGCTGGAATAGGTATATCATTTACCCATTACCTGTAATAACCTCCTTTCATAAGTGCAAGTCATACATCAGTCAGATGTTTGTAACTCGGGGACTGCCTGTATAACAGATTACATAACAGGTTAGATTTTGTAACAGTTTTCTCAGTATACATGCATCCTCCTAGAATCCTTCATGAAAGCTCCGCCCATGCTCATTAGATGGTAGTAGGCTCAAGGTCTGTTAAAGGTCATTAGGAACTCCTTACTGTATATGTTCCCACCAGGAAACAGTCCCCTCCACAGCGTGGTTCCTACCCACAATTGGGTACCCACTCTCTGCCCTTAGTCACTTCCCTTACACTTGTTTACCCTCCACCAGACCTAACACCACCTCTTGAAAAAACAGCTCAGTCAGTTTTGTGGCCTGACCAACCAAATAATCACAACTACTCCATGCAAATGGGAGGTGGACTAGAGTTTATTATACCTTCTCTTCTGATTCATGCTTGAAGAGGAGATGTCAGGAACTCAAGAGACTAGTTTATTATACCTTCCCTTCCAATTCATGCTTGAAGAGGAGATAGGAGCTGTCAGGTACTCAAGAGACCAAAGGAAAAAAAATTCCCTGTCATCTTCTCCACACTTACGCCATCTTCATCATCTTCTGTCCCAGTTATGTCTTTCCGGCTAAATGTAGTGTTCTCCCCCATCATTCTATTCTATATTTGCTGTCAGAATGATTTTCCTGAAGCCCAATGTTCATCACCTCACTAAATATTCCAAAACACTCCCTGGTTCTCACTGTCTAACGAGGGGCAGGCAACCCAACCCTCATGTTTTTGTAAATAAAGTTTTATTGGAACACAACCACGCTCATTTATTTACGTATTATTAATATCTATGGCTACTTTCAGGCTATGAAGTCAGAGTTGAGTAATTGTAAGAGTGAATGGATGGCCTGCAAAGCCTAAAATAGTTACAGTCTGGCCCTTTATTTTAAAAACTTTGTCAAATCCTGGTTTAGAGAAACATCTTTTTGAGCAGTTGAGATACTTGTTAATTTGATTCCAACCAATATTTTTTGTCTTGTCTATTTCTCCTTCCCTTCAAATGTCTTATGCCACAACCAAAAGGTAATTCATAATTCAAACTTTTATAGTTGTTTTTATACTTTTTATTAAATTAAAAATGCATATAGAAAAAGTATCAATATTTTAAACTTGATGACCTTTTACAATATCAACATAATATTCTTATATCTGACACCTAAATCATGAAACAGAATGGTTTTTATCAGTACCCTAAAAGCCCTCTATATGCTCATTTCTATTCTGATTTCTAACTCGGTAGATGAGTTTTAGTCTTTTAGAGTTTAATATAAATACACAAATGAGTATTCTTTTTGTTTGACTCCTGTTGGTTAACATTATGGTCGTGAAACTCATCCATGTCATCACATGTTCTAGTTTATTCGTTCTCGTTGCTGTATTCCATTTTACGTATTTCATTTTATCATAATTTAATAATTCTTATTTTGATAGGTGTTTGGATAAAATCTAGTTTGGGGCTATAATAAACAATGCTTCCATAAACATCTTTTACATGGTTTGTTTTTGTTTGTTTTGTTTGAGACAGAGTCTCATTCTGTCACCATGATAGAATGCTGTGGTGTCTGCCTAACTCACAGCAACCGCAAAACTCCAGAGTCCAAGCAGTCCTCTTGCCTCAGCCTCCCAAGTAGCTGGGACTACAGGCACCTACCACAATGCCTGCCTATTTTTTGTTGCAATTGTCATTGTTGTTTGGCTGGCCTGGAAGAGATTTGAACTCACCACCCTTGGTGTATGTGACTGGTGCCATGTACTACAGGCACTGAGCCTACAAGTAAAATTTTTATACATTCTGTCCATGATTCTCTTCTCAGATGTGTGTATTACAAATATTATCTCGTAGTCTATGGGCTGGCTGCATTTTCCTTCAGTTTATCAAAGCAGAACTTTCCACTATGATGATGCCAAAGCACTCTACCCAGAGTGAGACTCTGTCTCAAAAAACAAACAAACAAAAAATCCAGAAGTTTCTAAACTTAATCAAATTTGTTTTTCATAATTAGCACTTTTGAAAATTTAATAATTTTTTTGCCATCTTAAAATTAAGATATTCTCATAAGTTTTCTTCCATAAGATTTTTTTTAACCTTTACATTTTAAATCAATGGGAAAATGTTTTTTTTTTAATATATTTGTATGGTATAAGTAAGGGTCAAGATTTTTTATTCCTATATTGATGGATACCCAATTGAAGTATTTTGCTTTTTTTCAATTAAAAACTTCTTTACCTGCTAAACTGCTGTTATCATTATTATCAGTTTGCTATTTTCTTGCATATATACAAGAAGATCACTGTTTATGTTAATAGTGTGTTGTTTGCAATAGCATCAAAAAGAACACATTCCTAATAATGAATGGAAAAATAGATGTATAACCCTATACACGAGAAACTATAAAAAATTATAGGACACATATACATATATGTAGTACATATTATGTGTACACATATATATTTTATATAAATATATACAGTTATATGTAATTTGCTATGGCTTTATAATAGTTCTTAAAATATAATAGATTGTATTCTCCTTTCAGATTATCTTGACTAGTCCTGGCACTTTAAATTTCCATGTACATTTGAGGATGTCAGTTTGTATGAGAAATGTGAGGAGATTTCAAATGGGATTATACAGAATTTGCGGATCAGTCTGGAAAGAATTGACGTATTTGTAATATGTAATTGAAAGGGGGGCACTAGACCAGCAGAAACCTCACAGAACACTAAGACTTGTACGAAAGGTCCTTATTGGTGGAGGAAGCTGCAGAGCAGCATTAAGGAGGAGAGAGAGAGAGAGAAACGGGGGAAGAAAGGAGAGGAGAGAAGGGAGGGGGGGAGAGAGAGAGAGAGAGAAGACACATAGGGGGACAAAGGGGGAAGAGAAAAAAGAGAGAGAGCAAAAGACAGGGGCACCTGATATAGACTCCGTTAGGGGAGGTGACGGGATGGTAGAATAGCCAATAAGGTGTTTCAGCTGTGGCGCGAAGAGCCGTAGGGGGTGGGCCATAAGTTTGAGCTTTTCAGTGGATAATTGGGAAAGGGAGTTGAAGTATTGCAATTATCTAACAGTAATTACATTTGTAATATGTCAGTATATCTACTCCATGATCACATGCCTGCATTTATTTAGAGTTTTCTGTTTTTATCATGATGTAGTTTTACAACACTTATTTCTATGAATTTGATGTTTCAA
>CAUYRH010146307.1:0-33810 GCA_963574655.1 Perodicticus potto | reverse complement strand
TCCTGAATGGACAGCCTTAAGGAAAGGTCTCTATCTCTTTCAACATAATGATCACTAGATGGTAAATGACTTAAATGAAGATATTAAGAGTCAGCTTGAAAATGAACCTTGCAGGAAAACCCAGAGCTAGAAATATTATTGATCGATTCCCAGAAAAGTATCTTTACTATCAACATTATCATTGCTACTATTATGGATAGGATGCCCAACTGATGTACAAATGCCAGTGATTATGTTTACTCCCCCAAAAAGGACTTAATAAATGGGTGGGAAAACGATTCCCACAGTTTCACAGATGGAGGAAATCCATGGTTTTCACAACATTAAACTCCTATAACTGAAACTGACAAAGATTTATGTCTGCCCCCCCCACCAAAATAAAAAAAAAAATTGATGACTCAAGTACAATGGAATTTACCATTCTTAACAAATACCTTTATATCGAGAAGCATCTGGCCTTATATAACAAAAGTATGCTATACTAAAAATTCAGTTATATGATCAGTTATAGTAAGATGAAACCTTGTGAGTGTTGGCAGGTGCTTTTTCAGGATTCAGAATATTCCCTGAAGCAATGCCCTTTCATCAAGATAAACAGACCAGAATCATGTAGGGACATTTCTCAGGATCACACTTAATAGGCCATAACATTTTACTTCCTTTGATATAACATAGTTAACTAGTAGTCTTAGAAAGGAAGTCACAAAGGAGAATTCACCTGCCCCAGTCAGCTAGAATAAAAGGTGAAGGCAAATATGTTGAGCAGAGAGATGGCACATGCTCCCTGGAGTTTTGTGACAAATATGAGGACTGAAATTTTCCTTGCAGGTTGCATGAAATAACTTTCCCATTTTGTGCCATTGTAAATAAATGTATGTTTTATGTGTTTATTCTTTTCTTTTTTTGATATGTAATCCAGGAAAAGTATCATTACACTTCCATTTGTTTGCAAGGTTTCTTAATATTGAGCTAGAATTAGAAGAAATCTGGCTGTTCTAACCTCTATGAAGAACTCTGGAGCGTCTGAAAATGACTTCCAGCTAACTCCTGTGATGAAGAAGGAATGCTTTATGTTAGGCAGGTGCCTCTTGGATAAAGGAGAATAGCTTTACCTTCTGTATGCTTCCATGTGTACGTATATGCATTTATGAGCAGCCATAAAGTAGAATAAAGTAGCATATAGAAATTCTCTACTCCAAGAAAAGTACTTCAGTTTAAAAAGCTGGAGACCGTTGAGAGTCTAACATCTCCAGCCCTAGCTGATTGATTAAGAGGTAGATCAAAGGAGATCATCAGATCAGCTTTCCAGGGAATTTAGCTGAGAGACAAGAGATCCAGAAAACGGACATCACTAGACTTGAGCTTTGATAAAGGCGTTTCAAAAGACGTTCTCTCAACACTAGCTTCAGCTGAAGTAAACTTTTTAAACTATTTCTGAAATTTTGTGAAGAGCCAAGCTACTTTTGAATAAAGTTCCTTTCCCATTAAGTTGGGTAAATTCAGCATCTGTTGTTCCCAGCCATAGCAATCATCTTTTGTTAAGCTTTAGTGAGGTTTAATTGACAAATAAAAATTGTGTATATTTATATGTAGAACATGATGTTTTGATATACGTATACATTGTAAAAGGTCTCTGAAACCAGGTTAATTAACATACCCCGTGTGTGTGTGTGTGTGTGTGTGTGTGTGTGTGTGTATGTGTGTGTACGTGTGTGCACAATATTTAAGAGCTACTGTCCTAGTAAATTTCAAGTATATAATGTAGTGTTGTTAACTGCAGTCATCATGATATACATATTCCTCAGAAATTGTTTTTCCTGCCCGACTGAAAGTTGGTACCCTTTTGCCAACATCTCTTACTCTGCCTCACCTCCCAGACCCTGGCAACCACCATTCTATATTCTGTTACTATGAATTTTGCTTTTCTTAGATTTCACAGATAAATAAGATTATGCAGTGTTTTATCTTTCTGTGCCAGGTTTATTTCATTTAGCAAAATGCGCTCCATGCTCATTCACTCATCCATGTTTCAAATGAGATAATTTCCTTATTTTAAAGCAGAATAATTCATTCCACTATATATATGTGCACATATATAAATGATCGTTTTATATATGCATATATAAAAATAATCTTTATCCATCCATCTATTCCTCCATATATATGTGCATATATACAATCTTTATATATATAGATATGTAAGTAATCTTTATCCATTCATCCATTGATGAACACTTAGGCTGATTCTATATCTTGGCTATTGTGAATAATGCTGCAATGAACATGGGGGTTGGGGGTGGGAGTGTATTTTTGAGATACTGGTTGGTTATGCTGCTTTTACTTGCTTTAGATATATATACCAGCAGTGGGATGGCTGACTCATACGGCAGTTCTATTTTTAACTTTCTAAGGAACCTCCAAATAGCATTCTTGATTAAATCAACTCATTACAGGTAGTAAATAATACCAAATAACTAGTCATCTTGATCAAGAGTTTAAAAGAGAGATGTTGGATTAGAGGTTCAGAAAACATGAAAAAATAGTAATTTCAGTAGAATTTGAGTAACTTTTAGGATTGGAAGATAGCTCTGAGATTTTTTAAAATAAAATCTTCACTGATACATTAATATTTTTAGTGTGTTAGAGTTTTGATTTCTCCAAGCCAGGTTTCTACCCCTAGATGGAGAATAAGGACCTTTGGTAAGGATGACAATGTGATCTTCAATATTATTTTCAGTGCTCAGCGGCACATCTCAAAATGTGCAGACTTCATTCCTCTATCACTTTAAGAAGGTAGTTTGCATTCTTGAACAACAGGCACCACCTTAGGATGAAAATGTTTCCTGGGGGAGGGTGTGTTATGGGCTGGCTAAGGGTGCATACTCCAGAGACGGACTGCTGGAGATCATGGCCAGTGCCACCCTTTGCAAGATTTGTAATATACTGATTAATTTCCCTGCTGACATTCCTTCACAACACTAATATGTTCTCTGCAGAATTACCTTTACTGTTGTAAATGTGATCATGAGATCACACCATTCTGGTAACTAGCTTCTATCTAATTTAAAGCGAAATCTAAACTTCTACAGAGAGCTACCTGATGCACCCCTATCCTCTCTCGCAGGCCCAGGCTACGGCCCTCTCTCTCATCCTGTGTTCCAGTCACACTAACAGGCTCTCAATTCTTCAAACCCAACCAACACACAGCTTGGCACATAGCACTTCTCATAATCGTCTCTCTTTGTCTGAAATGTGCTTCCTGCCTATCTCTCTTATCCTAATGTCTTAGAGTAAATATGATGATCAAGTGAGGCAGCATCCCCTGCATCATTCCCAGAGGAAGTCCCGCCCACTCCAAGGGGGTTTCTTCTCCCATCATATCTTGTTTGCTTCTGTCATTAAACTCATCACTTATGAAATCACTTAATTTGAATTTTGTTACCTTGTTTTATTTTCAATCTCTGGCACTATGAACTCAGGAAAGAAAAAAAAAACTGTTGTTCTTTGTGGCAGATAAGTCCATAGAACAGCGTGATACATATCTTGAATAGAAAAATATATTTCGTATAGTATGTGAAACTATACATTTTTATTTCTCCTAAAAATTACCCCTGATGCCTCTAATTTAGTATACAGACTGTTTAACAATGTTCTGAAATACAAAAAAACTATATTCTATCTTTTCAAACTTAGAAAGAAATTTGACACTAATCTTTAAATTCTAAAATTCTATTCATTCTAAGCTTCCACGGTTTAGCAAATAGCACCAGGTAGCAATCATACTTATTTCTCACTTAGCACTATTAATTTTGGGGGGGTCTAAATCAAATTGAGTTCATTCATAATGATTTAAAATGTTTGAAAACAGGGACAAGCTTGATGGCTCATGCCTGTAATCCTAGCACTCTGGAAAGCCCAGGAGTAGGGATTGCCTAGAGGACTTACAGACCAGCCTTCTCTGCAAAAAATAGAAAAAACCCTCACCTAATGTTGTGCTGGAGCCCTATCGCCCCACCTACTCTGGAGTCTGAGGCAGCAGGATCACTTGAACCCTAGAGTGTGAGGTTGCTGTGAACTATGACACCATAGCACTCTACAACACACACACACAAATATTGCAAAGTAGGCCAGGGGCAGTCACTCACATCTTAGCACGCTGGGAAGCTGATGCAGGTGAATTGCTTGAGCTCAGGAGTTTGAGACCAGCCTGAGCAGCAAGAGTGAGACCCCCTCTCTACTAAAAATAGGGGGGGGAAAAGCCAGGCCTTGTTGCAGCCGCCTATAGTCCCAGCTGCTTAGGAGGCTCAGGCAAGAGCACAGCTTGAGCCCAGGAGTTTCAGGTTACTATGAGTTCACAGCTTGAGCCCAGGAGTTTCAGGTTACTATGAGCTATGAAGATGCCATGGCATTCAACCCCAGAGAAACGGAGTGAGACTCTACTCTATTTAAATACATTAAATAAATAAATAAACAAACAAAATTGGAATATCAACTCATTTGTAGATAATTATTTATGTCTGCCAATCATTCCTTTTCCAACAGAGACCGAGAATTTTAAATATAATATTCACAGATAACTATGGTTGACATTTTAGAGTATATCTCGCATGACAGACAGAATGTGAATACATATCCACGTCTCGCCTTATTCAAGCAGTGCAGCCTATTGAAATCTTAACACATGAAGAGGTAGACTTATTGGATCTATGAGTTTTGCCCAAGTCCTCAAGGTTGATAAGTACTAGAGCCAGATTTCAAGACTGAGCATGGACTCAGATGGGGCGCTCACCTGCCCCCTTGCTTCCTTCGCCAGTTCATGTGCATTGAAGAAAGGGTCGCACATGTCGTCCTCACAGTCTGCAGATTGTACCTTCCTCGAAGGAAGCAGGTCTGCTTCCTCCTCCACCCACAGATCCCTTCATTTTGTTAACATGTGTTTATATTTATTTACTTCTAAGGGTCAAGCCTTTTCCAGGTAAACAAAATACTATACAAAAAATGGATACCACTGATTTCGCTATTTGAATTGTTTTGAAAATCACCAAATAAATAAAAACAGGTAATCAGGAGATCTTTGCCTATAAAAAGTTGAAATTTGATTGGTTAAGCATTGTGGAGACACAGGGGAGATTTCGTTTTGTTAGTAACATGATTAAATTTCTACTTAGAAAAATCACTGTAATAATACCGTTTTTGGTAGCATGAAGAAACTTTAAGCAAAATAATTTCCTGGATGAGTTGACATGATAACTGTGGCAACAGGGGTGCAAATAATTACACCACAACACAACATGCTTAGTTTTTCTGATAAAAGGGAATTTGGGGTACATTTTTGTGCACAATTAAAGGAGTATATTTTCTATTGAAGTTTTAAAGACAAGTTCTTTTTAATCTTATAAGGAGCTACAGTTAACAACTATTTATTTTATGACAAATATGCTTTGTGTTTACATGCTTTGTTCTAGAATATGTGAAAGAAGTATTTTGTAAACGGTGATATATAGGAATACACACACATACACTGTCTGTATACATAAACGTATATTGAAGAATGTTAAATATTTGTATTTACCAATGAAATGAATAAGTATATTTTCAGTTTACTTTAGGATCTTTTCAAAATTATATATATGAATTATGCATTGGTTATCAATAGTAGAGAAGAGAGAGAGTGTTTTTAAATAGCTTGCATACAAATGAGTAAGAATATTTAAGAAAAAATGTTTTCTACAATCGTGTATAGATAACTGTCATAATGGCTCATGATTATAGTTACTTGAATTACATATCAAAAAATTTCATGTGGAAATTTTCTCTAAAATATTAAGCACCTTTGGAACTATGTAACTATTTATATTAAATATGCTGTTAAAATGCATGTAGACAGCAAAATCTCCCTTAGACAGCAAAAGAAGGGCTTTTGTGGGCCAGGTATCTAGAAAAAACCTCTTTCATAACCATTTTCTGTATCCTATGCTCCATCATATGATTATAGAATTTACCATTACAATAAATTTTTGTGTTTTTCTAAATAAATGAATACATTTCTTTTTAATATAAAAACATTAATGCATGTTATTATTTTTGAATAATTCTTAAAAATAAACCAAGTTTAAAAATATATTTATTATAAGAGCCATGAGTAGAAAACTATTGTGGAAATTTATAAATCACT
Source organism: Perodicticus potto (assembly GCA_963574655.1). Classification (NCBI taxonomy): domain Eukaryota; kingdom Metazoa; phylum Chordata; class Mammalia; order Primates; family Lorisidae; genus Perodicticus; species Perodicticus potto. Next base: position 27,635 of record CAUYRH010146307.1, on the reverse strand, counting down.
TTATTACATTTAAAATTCTATACCTATGAAAACTCATTGAAGTTACCTTCATAGCCTCTCACCTAAACTTGAAAAATAAGAGTCATTCTTTCATATCTCCTTACTGACCTCTGTGACAAAAATTAGAAGAAAACTTTATTAGATTTTGCAGTTTATGATTTTTTGTATTGACTTATTTGAACCTTAGAAGTGTTTAAAATATAATGTTTGTATCCTAATGTTATTATTAGCATTGTTATTAATGATAATTTATATAGTGTTTAATAATATAAAAGTTCAAAATAGAATAAAAAGGTAATTTGTCTCCAGTGATAGTGCCATAATTATTGTAGGAGGACAAATGAGAAGGTGCAAAATGCAATTCAAAAACATTACCCTGAAGTTTTTTCAGTTAGATGAAAATTAAGAAGAAATAAATGAAATCTTTTTTCCTGTGTTTTGAGTCTAAATAATGAAGAATTAATATTTGCTTTGGTTGTTTGGAAAACAAAGGAAATATACTCATAGAAGACTATGAATATAAGTTGTAAAGAATATGAATGATTGTGCAATCACTGTAAAATCAAAAATGGATAAGAGGTCATAAGATGTGATTAAGGTTGTCATAGGAACAATTCTAAGATGATTACCAGGACCCACCCTCTTGCATAATCCCCTCCTCTTGAGTGCAGGCAGCACCTAATGTAATGGGGAATAGTTATTTCTTTGGTTAAGCTATTTTATATGACAAATGTGATGGATAATCACTCGTAGGATTACCATATTTTATACAAAACTCTTTCAAAGCACACTGGAGTAAAAATATTATCCTCCTGGCTTTGAAGAATTTGGCTGCCATTTTGTGGGAGGTCCACTTAGCTGGAACTAATGGTAGGCTCTAGATGCTGTGAGGGAACCAAGCCAAAAGCCATCAAGAAAATAGGGCTTCTTATGACTACAAGGAACTGAATTCTGCCAACTGCCTGAATCAACTTGAAAGAGGACCTTGTCTTAGTCTGCCTAGTGTTGCTATGACAATACCTAGTGCTGGGTAGTTTATAAAGAATAAAGATTTATTTGGCTCATGATTCTGGTAGCTATAAATGTCAAGATTGGGCATCTTCATCTGGTAAGTTCCTCAGGCTGCTTCAACTCAGTGAAAAGTGGAGGAAGAGCCAGTGTGTGGAATAAGACTACATGGGCAGAGAAGCAGTAAACGGGAGTGCGGGAGGTGTCAGGCTATTTTTAACAACCGGCTCTGGAGGAGTTAATAGAGGGAGAATTCAGTCTCCACCGAGGGAGGACATTAATTTATTCATGAAAGATCAATACTTATGACCAAAACACATCCTACCAGGCACCATTTAACAACATTGCCACATTAGAATCAAATTTCAACATGAGGCATAGCAACATTAAATACCCAAACCACAGCAGACATTGTACTCAGGAGGGGTCATGGTTCAGACTGACCATGTAATTTCAGTATGGTTAAAGCCTGAGCAAAGAATCCAGCTATACTGAGCCTGAATTTCTAGTATACAGCAAATGTGGAATAATAAACAGATTTTACTTTAAGGTGGAAAATTGTTTTGGAGTATAAAATACCTAATATGAATGTGGTGAAAAATTATAAAATAATAGCCTAATTTCCAGTGTATTTCTAACATGCTAACTTGCTCATTAATAGTACAGTTATATGCTATTTAAAAACAGAGACACAGACTGAGAAATGTGTCCTAAAGTGATTTTGTTATGTAAACATCATAAAATATACTTAGAGAAAACTTAGTAGTTATTCTATTATACTTGTAGGCTCTATGGCATAGACTCTTGATTCCAGGGTGCAAACCTGTACAGCACATTATTGTACCAAATACCATATGCCATTCTAACACAGTTGTAAGTATTTGATTATCTAAACATCAAAAGGTATACACCTGTATAGATCAGTTAAACATGAATGGTGTACACTAATTATATCATAAAAAGGTATACACCTGTAGGGCAGTGCCTATGGCTCAAAGGAGTAGGGTGCAGCCCCATAAACCTCAGGTGGTGGGTTCAAACCTGGCCCCAGCCAAAACCTGCAAAAAAAAAAAAAAAAAAAGGTAGACACCTGTATAGGTCACTTAATCATGAATGGTGCTTGCAGAAGTGGAAGTTGCTCTGAATGATTGAGTGAGTGATTGGTGACTGAATGTGAAAGCCTACGACATTACTATATGCTAATATAGACTTTATAAATATTGAGCAATCAGGCTACACTAAATCTATCAAACATTTTTTCTTTCTTCAGCAAAAAATTATCTTCTGCCTACCCTATCTTTTTAACTTTATAAACATTTCAGCTTTAGTTAAAACTTTTGACTCATTACTAACACTACTTAGCTTAAAAATCCAGTGCATGGCATAACTCTACAATAATTTTTTTTTACTTATATTCCTATTCTAAATGCTTTTTTTCTATTTAAAAATTATCTCTTTTCACTGTGTAAACCATTTTAATTGAAAACTAAGGCACAAACAGCCATGTTAGCCTAGGCCTGCACAATGTCAGGATTGTCAATATCACTGTCTTCCACGGCCACATCTTGTTACACTTAAAGGTCTTCAGGGATAACAACACTCACAGAGATGACCTTGCCTATGATAAAAATGCCTTCTTCTGGAAGATCTCCTGAAGAAACCGCCTGAGGCTATTTTACAGTTAACTTTTTGCTTTCATGAAAAGAAGGAATGCATTATAAAATAATGGTAAAAAGTATAGTATAGTAAATACATAAACCAGTAACAGACACGTAGTTATCATTATTAATGCTTATAAACTATACATAATTGTGTGTTCTACACATTTGTAAGATTAGCAGTGCAGTATATTTGCTTATTACAGCCTTACCACAAATAAGTAATACATTGGACTACGATAGATTAGGTGAAAGAAAATTTTCAGCTCAATCATAATCTTATGGTTCTACTGTCATATATGCAATTCATCATTTACCAATACATTGTGGGGTGTGTGACTATATGTAAGTCAGTATGAACTCCTTGAATAGGTGATTACTCTTAAGAAAGCAGCTATTTGGAACGACCCAAATCTTGCTACTTAAAGAGTCATCACAACTATAAGAGGGACCTTACCTAACAAATGCAAACTTTGTAACCTAATCATTTGTACCCACTTATTAATCTGAAATTACAAAATAGGACATTTAACACAAATAAATAAGTAAACAGTGACCCATTGATCAGAAGTATCAGTGATTGGTAGAAATACAACATTTTTGGCCCCAGTATGATTCTCCAAATCAGAAACTTTTCCAAGACCTGCGATCTATATGTATATACATATTTTGTGAAGCACTCGACTAGAAGGTATTGAATCATAGGGAAATAATCTGAAAGCTGACACCTTTCAAAAAAAAATAGGACTCTGGGGACCATATGTGTATGTCACAAAGAGAGTTGTTCAAAATAAAAATTTGTTAAGAGACCATCAATTCAGTTTAGCTCCTGTACTGGGCCCAACAGAACAAACCAATAATGAGTTTAATCACAGTAGCTGACCTTTGAGTCAGAAGGCTCTGACTCAAAGTTGGTTACAGGAGGATCTATAACCAAACAAGTAATCATGCTGTAAACAAGTTGTCTCTGTATCTTGCTTCCATTTTCTGTAAATGCTGTTGGATCACACTATTATCTGCAGTTCTCAGTACCTATTTTGTTTCTGAGAGCTGCCTTATTCATGATGAATCATTTTTGATGTTTTTTTGCATTGTTTCAACTTACTGTAAATATATCCATTGAATGCGATTAGTGAAATGATTTTTTCTTCCTTTTAACAGTTACAAAATAATGAGGTTGTACTGTTCTCTTCAGCAGTTTTTCTTAGTATTTACCTAATATAAAGACATTCTTTTATAGTGGATTTTAAAATTAGTGGATGTGAAAATTGGAGAGAAGGGAATTCTTCTGAACATGATAGAACAACCAACACCATTGAAAGTCTATGGTCCTGGCCTGTGTGGGGGGTTGCACCTGTAATCCTAGCACTCTGGGAGGCCCAGGCAGGAAGGGTTGAGCTCAGGAGTTCAAGAGCAGCCTGAATAAGAGCAAGACCCAGTATCTACCAGAAATAGAAAAATTATCTGGGTGTTATGGCAGACTCCTGTAGTTACAGGTCCTCGAGTGGCTGAGGCCAGAACGTTTGAACCTGGAGTTTGAAGTTGCTGTGGGTTAGGCTGAGGCTGTGACCCTCTAGTCTATGGCAACAGAGTGAGACTCTGTCTCAAAAAACAAAAAAAAAAAAAAACAAAAACAAAAACAAAAAACTCAATGGTCCTAAGAACATAGAGCAAATGAATAAATAATTAGAAGAAAAAGTCTACAAAAATGTAGTTAGAACTGTAAGGTAAGTCTGTTCTCCCAGCTTAATGAAATGGAAACTCCATTTTAGACAGCCCAAAATATAGGATTTTCTCTTCCACCAGATGTCAGTCAGAAGGACATTTCTTATCCTACTGCTGGATACATATTTTTGAAGCTAAGCTCCTAATAAATCCAGGTCAGAGGTGGAGGCCCCTTCTGTCAAGTTACTACTTATGGGACAGAGTCTTTATCTTGGGTATAGCACTGCTGAATATACTTGAGCACAAAATAATATTACAACAGTTTTTGTGGCAAAGGCTGTATGCTGAGAGAGGCTCACTGAGGATACCTCGGGATGCCACCAGATTCTCAGTTCCTAAAGTGGAGGGGTCACTGAAGGAGAAAGAGCATCCCTGTTTCAGCAGCAGAGGCATTGTTCAGAGATCTTATCCGGGGGAGAGGCAGAATGTTCAAGTGACTCCAAATCCCTATCAACTGTGTCTAATAGATGGGGACACTGTTTCTCAAAAGTACGTGGGGCATTCGCCAGGATAGACCACATATATGGCCAAGAAAACAAATATCAGTCAATCTAAAAGAATAGAAATAAGAAGTATTTTCTCCAACCATAGTGCAATGAAATTAGAAATCAATATAGACACTACAAATATGTAGAAATTAAAAAACATATTCCTAAATAATTAATAGTTCAAAGAAGAAATTGCAAGGAAATTAGATAATACCTTGAGTTGAATGGACACAACACACAAAAATTCATGGATGCAGCTAAAGCAGTGCTTCTAAGACAAATTACAGCTGCAAATGTCTATATTGGAAAAGAATGATCTCGCTTCACTCATCAAAATTTAACCCATGAAATTAGAAAAAAAGCAAATTAAATCTGAAAACAGCAGAAGAAAAAAATAAAGATTAGAGCAGAGATTAATGAAACAAAAAATAGAAAACCAGAGAAAATCAATGAAACCAAAAACTGGTTCTTTGAAAAGATTCAAAAGTTGATAAAACTTTCAGCTATTAGCTAGATTGTCCAAGAACAAAACAAAAAAGACAAATTCCCAGAATCAGAAATGAAATAGAGGATATCATGCCAAACTTGCTGATATAATGTTATTTTCTAAGGAAATGCTATGAACAGTTATATGTCAATAAATTAAACAACTTCGTGAAATGGGTAAATTCCTTGACAAGTCAAGGAAGCCAGAGGGACGTATTCTGAGGAGGAAAATTTAAGCACAGATTTTGGCAATTGAAAGCAGACAAGGACAAAGAAAACTACAGCTGGGAAATTTATAAACAATGCCCAAATTTACTTAATTGTGATGCTATATAATCAAAGAACCTTGATTTTATTGATTACTTTGTGATCACAAATGACTTCTAATGCATTCCTCCAATTGCCAACAGTGGATATAAACACAAAAGGTAACTGTTGTATTATTGAGGGTTTGGGTAGGAAAACAGAAGTCATTCAATACATATTTAGGTGAAAAGTATTTACCATTAGAAAAGAAAAAAACAAACTAAGTTTGTTACAAACAACAATTGGAAAAGTTTCGAGAAAGAAAAATCATGGAGGAATTATTTACTAACTTGGAATAGTCCAGAGCGAAGATCTCAGTGAGCGGTTTCCTGGAGCAACTGGGAATTTCTTCTCTGCCCACACATCCTTTATAGTCTCCTTTGATATTGGATAGTGGATAGTGGATATTTAATGGCATCTACTTTTTCTACTTCCAAATCTTGGGGATTGACCAAATCTGATCAGAAACGTATAAAAAGTAAGTCATGAAAAATGTATAGAGACTTACGGTGTGGTGGTAGTGACCAAAAACAAAAAAGAAAGAAAAAAGGTAATACTTACTGTTTCCATCTTATTATATAATTTAATAATACGTTTTTATACATGATATCATTAACATTTTTCCACTATTTTAGGAGAAAAGGTAATTTTTATTTTATAGCTGGGATACTGAGTCTCAATGGGACTAAAAAACATGCTCCCAATCACACAGTAAGTAGCTACGCTGGAAAGGAAATTCGGATCTTCTAATGAAAGCTCGGAAATGATGCACTATCACAGCTGTTTCCAAAATGCTAATTACATCCCCTCTGTTGTACTTTCTACAAAGAGTGAGGCCTGTACTTGATTTGCTTCAATCAATTTCTACTGGCAAAATAAATGTTAGAACTATGGTTACTATTTGTGTTCATTTGTTTTCCCTGACATAAGCTTCTTTCTCTATATAACTGAATACCTAGCATGTCCTTTCCATGCTGCCATAGACAGGTAAGTATAATTTCATTTTTAAAATATGTACACTTATTCATTGAAAGAATGTGAGATTTAGTTCAGAAATAACAAGGCAACGTTGCTGACAATATTATCTGTTTGCTATTTTTAACAATAGAACAATAAACACCTAAAAAGATACAAAGATAATACCGTAGAACTCTGTACATTTACCACCCAAAGGACTACACAGAAACTGGTCAACATACGGAGAAGGTCAGCATAAGGAATGAGGGCTGTACTGACAGGGCTCATGGACACGTGGTACATCTCAGGTCTATGAGAATTATGGGGTGGTCAGGTAGGGAGGTGAGCAACAATTATGTTTCTACGGTATACTCAATTTCCATTTGAGAAACCGCAGATAACTAACCAATTTAGATTACTAAGGAAATGGAGATGATTGTTTAGATTTCATATTAGTAATTAATATGAAATTTGCCAGAGGGAAATATGATATTGATAATCTGTGATGATTTTAATTCTAGAATAGTTGTATATCTATTTATTAAAATGTTTTTAAACTAAAGGAATGAACATTGCAAGTGTATGTATATTATTTTAAAAATATTATCATCATAAAAATGCACCTTTCAATATAATGAGTTCATTAGTATGCTCTTTATTTTAAGTACTTGTTTTGGACTCTTAGTAATTTATTGTGTTTGTATCCCTTTCATAAAATCTTTCAGTTAATGTATAAAAATCAAGTGACAGAAAACAGCAATACATTGCAAAGGTTTTACTAATTTGAATGCTAAGTGGGAAACTAAAATTTGTTTTATTCAAGGCAAAGTTACTGTATTGAAGACCATGATTTGATTTTATAATTGGCATAAATTATAAAAATGAGTAACTGGATAACATCCTCTAGAAATAAAATGAAAATCTCCTCAGTTCCTTACTTAAAGGAAATAATGAGATTTCTTATTTTTATACAAAAATATTGTTTTAATGCCCTTCTTAATTTCCAGGGGCTGGAAGCATATTTTATCCATAGCATATCAATTCATATTTTATCTAAAGAAGGTAGTAGTAGATAAAAGCTTTTTTTAAAAGAAATTATTTTTATTTCAGAGTATTGTAGGGGTACACATTTTGGTTACATAATTTGCATTTGTACATTCGAAGTCAATGTTACACATGTAAGTGTGCGCTTCACCCATGTGCTCGATACTAAATCACATGGAAGTTTTTATTTGTTAACTACACTTTTTGATATTAGAGTCGAAGATATTCATAATAAATGAGTGTTAAAGTGGATGGCAATACCTAACTCCTTTTAAAATAGGAGCTAGTTCTAATCAAAATGAATGTTAAGTGTGAAGTAACTTCTCTATCCCTATTTTTAAAGGATTATGCACAACCTCTAATAAAGCTGCTGCCACTTCTCCCCATATAATACACTCATGAGAGAGACATAAAGTAAAAATATGCAACATATTTTACTTGATTGGCTATAAACTCTCTGATGCATTTCCAAGTGCTGAAAATAGGCCTTCTTGATGTATTTCAGAAATAAATCCTTTGTATCTGAGTAAAATGCAGATGAGCACCATAAACTATTGTAATTTGAAAGGACTGAGTTCATGATGCACTCTGCCTCCATCTGCTTCAGGTGTCAAGCAGGAGGGGGTTTGGTGAAAGTACCATCAAATTCAATTTCAGTTAACCTTCAGGAAATTAAACTTACCTGTCTTATCCCCCCATTTTTTTTTTTTGTTTCTGCATTTATTTCATTTTGTTGTATGCTCGTGTGAGGTTAGGTCATCTGCATAATCATATTGCTGCTAATTATGACAAAGTATGTTTTATATATATATTTTTGCAAATATGAAACCATACATGTATAGGGAAAAACAGCTAAAATTCTTGGCAGGGTTTTGAAAGAGCTTTGGAATTAAATTGACTGCCAGAGGCTCATTTCTTGAATAAGTTGTTTGCCTTTTCTAACATTTTTCAGCAAATACGAGAGCAGTGAAATGAAGCCATATGTAGTGAGCAGGAACCGCTTAAATAGCAGACACTCATCTAAAGTCATTGCTTCAGGGCTGGCAGCAGAAAGACAGGGGTTTTGGAAAAGACACACGTAGTTATGAGAACTGAGCCTCATGCCTAATAATTGTGTGGTTCAGGGAAATTCTCAAATTTCTCTGCGCTTCAATTTCATCCTTGGTAAATGGTCATGATTAATTTGCATCCACAGGGTTTATGAGACTGCCCTGGCTGGAGAACAATTGGGGGAATTTTTGCATATTGGTGATGTAAAATGCATATGTTCTGTTTTTACTTTGTTTTTTTTTATGTGCACAGCTTTATCCTTTGTTAAAAATAAAGAAAGAGAGAGAGGGAGAAATTGTTCTCTATAGTCCCTCTAGAGCAGCGGTTCTCAACCTGTGGGTCGCGACCCCTTTGTAACAATGAACATACATCCTGCATATCAGATATTTACATCACGATTCATAACAGTAGCAAAATGACAGTTATGAAGTAACAATGAAAATTATTTTATGGTTGGGGTCGTGTCATTAGGAAGATTGAGAACCACTGAGAGAGAGAGAGAGAATGAGAGGCCCAGCCATTAGTACCCTGAAAAGTATTTTCTGGACTTATTCCTATGCTTCCAGAAATTTTCTACATTACATATAACTTTTCTACACTTTCTATTTTACATAAAAATATAAATAAATTGTACATTTTATATTTTTTGTTTTAATATAAATAATACAATGTAGAAACATATTTTGATTCATTGGGTGGCCATCTGATTCAGGGCTTGCATTTTTCTACATGAGAACACATTCCTTCCAGGTAGTATTATTTTAAAATATACAATCTATTTGGAAAACACAGAGATGGTGTTCACCATGCTTTGGTGAAAAGTGAAGTGCTGGTGATAATGTAATATGATTTAGACTGAGTAAAGGTTTCCAAAGCCAAAAAGGTAACAATTTGAGTCATCATGTGGTGCACTAAGTATGAATAACTCAGTCTTCAAAGAAAAGAAACCAAACCATCAGTGCCAATTTCCCACTGCAGATGGTACTTTACCTTTGAGCCAAACCATTATTTGTCATATTTAATTAATGTGACTTGTGTTTATATTATGTTTGTTTAAATTTAAACCTGGCATGTGATAATTTTATGTTTCACATTTTGTAAACATTTTTTGGGAATTATAATCAAGAAAACTGGAATACTTAGTTTTATGCATTGTACATACTTAAATAATATTAAACATGCTAAACTGATTCTGGACATCTGCAAAAAATTTCCTTTATAATAATTTTCCAGTTCTACAAAAAAAATGGAAACATTACTAATGAATTAATTTTGAATGACTAAAGGCAGATATCCCATTGGGGGAAAAGAGTCCTATTTTATATTATCCATGAAGCAATAACTCTATAAAGATATTAAATAAAGCATAAAAGAACGTATGTATAGGACATACGTGTATTTGTACACAAAGGTACACTTTTTATTTGGTATAGTAAATATAAGCAAAGTCAAATTTGCTTTGATAGATAAAATACTGTGTTGAACCCCTATTAATTGCTGATTTTGCAGACCAAAAGTTGTTACAAATTTATAAATGTATATGGCTCAATCAGATATATGAGATATTTAACATGTAAGTTAATATTTCCACTTTCCACTAAAATTTATATATGTTCATAAAATTAAGAAAACAGCCACACCACAAAAAAAAAAAAAAAAATTGAGCAAAGACTATTATCAGGAAATTCACAGAGAAAAAAATGCTTATGAGGGCCAATGAAAATAAGTTCCTTTTTACTATCCCTAACAGAAATGATGATGGAAACAATTGGATCTATTTAAACAATTAGGTTGACTGAAATATAATTTTTTTTCTTTTTTTGCGGTTTTTTGCAGGGGCTGGGTTTGAACCCACCACCTCCTGTATATGGCGCCGGTGCCCTATTTCTTTGAGTCACAGGAGTTGCCCCTGAAATATGAAAAATTGATCGTATTCTGTGTCAAACAGATGTCGCACAAACAGAACCTTCATTGCAATTAAACTGGAATTTACTCCAAACTTTCTGGAATTCATATAGCAATATTTTTAAAAACTAAAGTATACATACCTGTTGAACTAGCAGTTTTATTTCTGGGCCTCAATCCAATAGAAATTGAAGTGTCATCACATAGAAATAATGTGCTAAAAGGATTTTTATTAAACTTCATTTGAAATAGAAAAGTTAAAGGAATATAGAATATCCATCAATAGAAGACTATTACATAAATTATGGTGAGTCAATACTCTGGAATAAAAGTTATATATTTAGTTTGAGTAAAATAAATCATTAAGTAAGAAGAGCAAGACATAGAATAATATTTTCATATAATATTGGTTTTTTTATAAATACATGTAATTACCTTCATAGGAAAAATTCCTTAGAGTATGATTGCCGAGTCAATGAAGACATCATTAAAATATTTAATAAGATGACTAAATGTCATTAAAAAATAATATTGTACCATTTTTTAATTTAATTCATCTTATTTGATATTTCCAAATTCTCTCTGAATTCACCAAAGTAGTGCTGTTTTAAAAATGTTTTTTATGCCAGGCGTGGTGGCTCACCCCTGTAATCCTATCACTCTGGGAGGCCAAGATGGGTGAAATGCTTGAGCTCACAAGTTCGAGACCAGCTTGAGCAAATACAAAACCCAATCTATACTAAAAATAGAAAAAAAAACTGAGGCAAGAGGAACTCTTGAGCCTGAATTCCAGGTTGCTATGAGCTATGATTACCCCATGCCACTCTATTTAGAGCGACAGCTTGAGACTGTCTCACAAAAAAATGTTTTTTTAATCTAATAGGCAACAGTTTATTCTTTTATCTCTTCATTGTATTTCATACTGCTTGACATACATATAGCACTCAATACATAAATGGATTTTCAATGGATTGCTAGTGATTTTTAAATTATTTTATAAAACGTTTGACTTCTTTATGTTTCCCTGTGAGCCAGCTGAGAATGTTTGACTTGTGCATTCAAATACTCAAAATAATACATGCTAAAACTATAATGCTATATTATTAATAGTGTAAGGCATACGACATTATCTGAAATTTAGCTGCTAAATAATGAGATGACTTCTGAATATTGAAGACTAGAAAACATCAAGAAAGATTGAGAATTTTTCTAAGGATACCACAAATTATATACTTTCATAGAATAGTTTTTCCACTTTGGAGAACAGCATATAGTTTTATACAAATAATTCAATTTAATTTTCATTCTTGAAACTTTGAGCTGTTCATGGTGGATTATTGAACTTGTAATATATACAGAATAAATGTTTATGGACTCCTTAAGGGAAAACTGCAATTATGCATATATTTTATTTATGTTTTCAGAATGGAATAAACCAATATTTAAACTTTTTCTACTATTTAAGAAGAATATTAAACTTGAAAATGCAAAGCTTGAAAGCTGATGTTGGTATTTCTTAGCAGATGTGTTGACCCTGACAAATAGAGTTCAGTTAGTTATTCAAGGGCAGATAATACCACTGAAATAGAGTAGAAAAATAAAGAGCTAAACCTGAAGATAGTTTTGCCATTAAAACTGGTGACTGTTGCCAACTATTTTCTTTATTACTTTTGTTATTGCGAGAAAAGTCATTGAATATTTCATTCACTTTCTTTTCGGTAGATGTTTTGATAGCCCGAGTGTCCCTTTATGGGAAACTCATTTCCTAAAGGAAAAAAAAATAAGGAAAAGCAAAAACAAAACCATTGTAAAGTAAATCTCTGAGATTTCAAACCTTCAGGGTCTTTTACTTTGTTCTCTAGTGTCTTAGTATTTTACAAAAAATATATAGCCCTGAAGGTATCAATGCTATTTAAAACAAAACTCTCTGAAAACTTCTTTCAGAGGAAAAATTCTGATTTTGATTTTCTAAATTTTATATGAAAGAAGTCATTGCGTCTTTGAAATAGTTTGGGTAACCAGAGGTAATATAAAGTTCACATCCTTTTTTCCTCATGTATGGTCTTTCCCAACATGTGTCATTTTCTTATTTGTGTTTATATGCCAGAAAAAGTGGTTTGTTATTTTTTATGTGTGTGTGTGTGTTTGTTTGTTTGTTTGTTTGTTTGTTTGTTTGTTTTGGTCAGGGCATGGGGAAATTTATTGATGGTATATGACAAGGTGGGACTCCCTAGGCTCCTCCTATTCAGTGCGGTTACTGGTGTGGAAACTGTCATTGAGGTATGGGACTGAATAGACAGGAGAACCTCAACAGCTGAAGGCCTCTCCCCCATGTACAATGGCTAAGGCCAGTCTTCCTGGGGTTCTCAGTCCTTAGGGGCCATAAGGTCCACCACTCTGTTGCTATAGGTAAATTCTTTGTCACACCAGGCAATGACTTTGAAAAAGTAGTCATTGAGAGCAATGCCAGCCCCAGCATCAAAGGTACAAGAGCAGATATCACTGTCAAAGTTGGAGGAGACGACCTGGTGCTCAGTGTAGCCCCAGATGTCCTTGAGAGGGCCCTGATGCCTGCTTCTCCACCTTCTTGATGTCATAGCATATGAAAACCTTCTCCACACTGCAGCTCAGGTCCATGAGTGATTCATTTGCAGTACAGACATGGAAGACCATGCCAGTGAGTGAGCTTCCCATTCACCTCGGGGATGACCTTGCCCATATCCTTGGCTGCACCAGTTAAGGCAGGAATGATGTTCTGGGGAGACCCACAACCATCACACCATACCTTCCCAGAGGGGCTATCCACATTGAGTAGCAGTGAGGCATGGACTGTCCATGCTTTGGCTGCACCAGTTAAGGCAGGAATGATGTTCTGGGGAGACCCACAACCATCACACCATACCTTCCCAGAGGGGCTATCCACATTGAGTAGCAGTGAGGCATGGACTGTCGCCAGGGGGGCTAAGCAGTTAGTGGTGGAGGAGATACTGCTGACAACGGTAAGTTGATTGTTTTCCCATTTCTATGGTTCACACATGTCACAAACATGGGGACATCAGCAGAGGGGGCAGAGACGATGACCCTTTGACACCCACCTTACGTGAGCCCCAGACTTCTCCATGGTGGTGGAGATGCCAGTGGGTTCCACAATATAATCAGTGCCTGCCTTGCCTCATTTGATTGTGGTGCAATATCAAGCCTGGAAGATGGTTTATGAGATGTCCATTGATGACAAGCTTCCCATTCTCAGACTTGACAGTACCATGGAACTGCCCATGGGTGAAACCATGCTAGAATACATAGACCATGTAGTTAAGGTCAATGAAGGAGTTATTGATGGCACCAATATCCACCTTGTCAGAGTTAAAAGCACTCCTAATGAGCAGGTGCCCAGTATGGCCAAAGCTGTTTATTCTGGCCTTCATTTTCACCAGGGTGTCTTGGGGACATGGCTGGACCTGCACAAAACGTTGTGGGTGTCTGTCAAATGGGGCGATCAGAGAGTCAACTATAAGAAATGTACTCTTCTAGTACATCCTCTTGTTACATTTGCTTGGCTAACCTGAAAGAGTTTGAATACTGATAAGTTATATGCATTCCTCTTTTTTGCCATTACCAGATGCAGTCAGGGAGTCACTTGGTTTGTGTAAGTCCCAGTGGCCCTAGACTCTTTTCTCCGTTCCGAATTTAAATAGAATTAGATATCACCAAGCCACTTGACAAAACTGCACATCAGATGGTTGCTCTAGTACACAGTAAATATTTAGATATCAGCATGTCTTCTGGGATGAAATTCTAGGCAGAAGAAGTTTAGTTCACTATATTTTTATGTGTTTATCATACCAATAACCTGAAAATAAAATTAAAATATTCCAAATGCTGCGATACCATCAAATCAACTACAGTAACAGTTCTGTTCCCTTCCAACTGTTATCCATTTGTGTTCGTGAATTTTACATATTGGTAATCATAGTGTAGGCACAACTGAATTTCATTCACTCTTCAAGCAAACAACTTGGCCCTAACAGTTTTGTTCTCCTGACCGTGTAGTCTAAACATATGCCATATTAACTTCTCATTGACTCAGTATCACCTAAGGCTAAAATATGTTTTGGAAACATTGAATTATTAAAAAGCACTGCTCATCATTTCACATTCAGAGTTATAAAATTCACAAAAATATAAACAGTGTCATAAAACCTCTGTTGTTTCTCTCAGTGGATTCAATATTATTCTCATTCACAAACAGCTGAAAATATGGCATTGCTCTCTCTATGTATATAGTTACCTTGTATTATAATTAACAATAAGGCTCTCTAGAAATGGTTCACATAAATAATACCTAATGCATCCATACTGGCTTATGAAGGAAACTTTATTCATGTGCATTATGGCACACTATGTATTGGAGGATGTAAGCAAACACTCATCCATATTATAGATAGTGACATCCATGATACCGAACCCAGACAATCTCTAAGACATTGACTGCATCTTTTCTTGTTAATGAAAGAGGAAGCCAGCACATGTCAGCCTGAGTCTACTGCTAATTAAAGACTAATCCTTGGCTGCACAATGCTAACCTACTGAAAGGAGAGCATGTTTTTATCTAGACGGCACAGCACATCCGTTAATCATTAACAACTTCATTTGTAGTCATGCGTTTTTGACATCAGAAAAAGAGATTAGGTAAGAGTGTCAATGCACAGGTGTGGCTTTTCCATGTAATTAAAGAGAATTTCTCCCAGAAATAAGTATTCATAGAAGGCATGGTGTAGGAAAAATTTCCCGAGGAGAAACCAGTTAGAGAAATGGTAATTCGTGTAGATTCATGACTGAAGTAAGGGCATATTCAACATTCATTAGTACGCTAGTTAAGGCGATTGGCCAAGACTGTTCACTCACTTTTGAAGACGATACTGACATGGAGTGGACAGCAATGCTGTGAAGTGTGTGTGTGCATCGTTGCATGTTAGTCGGCTTTCAGTTGCAAGAAACAAAAACCTGCCTAAGCAATTACCAGCAATCACTCGCAGAAAGCGTTGAATATGAAAATGCAGACACTTTCCAATCACTCGGAAGTTCTCTACACCTAACACTCAGAACCACTCCCTGCATAACTGTCTTTGTCAGAGATTTACTTTCTCCCTCTGTCTTCAAGAAAATACCACAGTGGCTGAGATGCCACAGGGACTGGGAAACCACCATGGCAGCAGCTTCCTCTTAACCCCCACAAGTTAGTGGCTGCACGCTTGCCTCTGCTGCAGAAAATCTCAATATGAACATCACTGTACTTGTCTGTAGCAACAAAGCAAAGGAAGAATGGCCTTTCTTATTCCTCTGTCTTCTGAATCTCATTCCATGCATTTATCTGGCAAAATCTGATTCATGCTAAGAGACTTTGCTGCCAGAGTGTCTTGGGAAAGCATTATATATATATCTATATATAAAATGCAAAATTATATATTATACATATATATAAAATGAAAAATTATACATATATATAATTTTCAGCCTCTGCAAATGATGCAAGTGATACTAAGTGCCAATCCACTATTGCCAGAGCACTTTAGTTCCTTTTAATATGTGAATCTATGTGCGCCTATGAGGTAGGCTAACTAAGGTAGGCTAACTATATGTTCTGGTTTACTTAGGGCAGAACTGGGTATGCCTGATGCCCCACTATAATTATATATGTCACCCTTTCACACTTCAATGTGTTCTGGTTGGAAAGATATATTTTATATTCACTTTACCTTTACGTATGTGTATCTTACCTTACAGGATATAAGAAGAAATTAAAAAGATAGAAGTTCCATTAACTGGTCATAGCTCTTCTTATTCAAGACTCAGTTGAAGTGAAGAAATTATTAGCATGTCACACATTAAGGATGCAAGGCTTTAAGAAGATACTAACTACTTCATGGTCAAATCGTAAATAAGAAAGCAGAAAAAAAATTAAAATTTAAGTGTACCTGACTGTCAGGGACATGGTTTTGTGTTAATTAAGTGTCTCATCTGTAATTCATTCTAGGATGACTGCTGTCTTTGTTAAATCTAGGATAGACTTCAGGAATTTTTTTACATATTTTTCATTCACTCTTTCATTCATCCCACAAATATTATTTGAGTACCTGCTATTTTCCAAACTGTGACCTATGCCTTAGGGATACAGTGTTAGACCAAACAGACAATAATCACCGCCCATGTCAATTTAAAATCTTGAGGTGAGACAAATATATATATTTTGAAAAGATAAAATGTGTCAAATAATAAAAAGTGCTTTAAAGAGAAAATGCAGCAGACAATAAGATAGTGAGAGCTGTGACTGAGACTTGCGATTTAAATTTGGGCAGTCACTGATAAAGAGAAGTTTCACTAGAAACACAAAAATAAATCAAATTATCATGAAGGTATCTATTTAAGAGCATTCAGACAGAAAGAAAATGTAAACATGTGGCAAGGGCAAGTTTGGAGAGTGTCGAGAAGGCAAGGAAGCCAGGTTAGGTGACAGGGATGAATGAGTATGTGAGTAGAAGGAAGCCAGTTTCGCCAGCTTGTGTGTGTTTGTGTGTGTGCGCACGTCTGTGTGCGTCATGCATATATCGCAAGAGGAAAGGTCACATCGCCCTGGCCAACCTAAAGCTTTGGACTGGAAATAAGATAAGAATCGAGCTTACTGACTTAGCACACTGCTGCTGATATATTTCAACTGAATGTAGATGTAGTCACTTTATCATCTTAGTTAAACACCATTATTCAAAAAAGCATTACAATCAAAATAGGATGATATTAGGCATATTATCTACCTTATTTAATACTCAAATTCTTCACCATTAGAAGTAAAATAGTAAAAATGTTATAGTAAGTGTTCAAAGAATTTATAAACACATTTGCCTTCCACATGTTATCTGCTCAATCAGTGAAGGCAGCTATTATTAGCTTAAATGAACAACATTTCTTAATCAAGTAAATGGCATATATTGCTAATTGCATTCACTGTGCTGTTTATGAGCCAAATAACTGGATTATTAAATCTCACCCAAGATTTTATTATGCATCCATATATGGACATCACTAGTCTTAAACACGCTAAAATGCACAATAGAAGTATCTATCTGGTTACAAATATAATGACTAAAAACACCATTACGAACCTGAAAAGATGATTTAATTTTAAAATAAATTAGGAAATTGGTCTTGAGGGCAGAAAATGTATTCTAAAATCCAGGTCAGGAGATAACTATTGAGTATCTATGATGTGTCAGGCCCTATGCTGGTTACTGACACTGCGAAAATAAATATTTCACTTTAATATTGGAGGTAATGAGCTTGAAATTCTCATTAGACGTTAAAAAAACTTTAGATTAATATGAGGAGACATACGATTAGGTTACATTGGTTGCGTTTGTAAGGAAGAGTCCGAGTTATAGTTGAGCTTTACATCCAGGAAATGAGCCACATACCCTGCACTGCACCCACAGGTGGGAACTTACCAAACCTCTCTTCTTGAATTTAATTATATATTTTTTGTCATGTAGGCCTGCGGTTATTTATCTGCTAGTTTCAACTTAGTATTGAGTACATGGGGTGCTTGATTTTCCATTCTTAAGAATGTTCTCTAAATCCTTCTAAGAGATTTTGTGAACAGAAGAAAACATGTCCCCAAGCTGAATCTGGAATTGAAGGCTCGTGAAAAGAGGTTGATGGCTCCCAACCAACTCTCTTCTGTCTCTCTCAATATCATAATGCACAGATGTTCATATATTCATATTTCTAATTAGGGTTAGCAAAACAAAGAAAGAAAATGAGGTTTGGGCGAGGGGTACTAGAAAAGAAAATATGCTAAATTTTATACAATTTTTTTTTAAGGAAATAAAAATTGTACTTGAAAAGTAGAGTTTTAGGAAAAGATAATTCAGTATATTTTGTGAAAGCCTGTACAAAATCTAGTGTTGGTGTGGTTTCATAATAGTATAATATGTGAAAGAAACTTGTTGGTTTGAAGGTATCTGTGCAAGTTTTAGGTTCAATGAATTGTATCTAGTGAAATTTAATTAACTTTAGGGGAGTATGCAATGTATAGATAGGTTCTGCATATCGAAGGCCATGGCTAAATAATCAGAACCATGTTAAAGTCAAGCTTTTAAAAATTAAATGTTAAGATGTAAGAAGCCAAATTGAATGTGCATTTGAGGAAATATTTTCCACTGATATGAATATAGATGTTTCTTCTACCATACTTAATAAGCACTTACTAACTGCCAAGAAACACTTTACAAACTAGTCAAGAAAACACATCATTTTTGCCTTCAAGAAGCCAGACTTCAGCAAAAGTAAAAGTTGTAAAGGCTGTGGTGGTGGTAGGGAAGTTCTACAAATACATATTAATACTTGAATTGTATGGAAGCATCAAAAATAGTTCAATGAGCATAACCAATCCATAGGCACATTTTGAATGCTGTGAGAGTTAATAATATCAAAAGTTACTGAAGAAAATGGACTTCTGTTCTTGCTTTTTAATGACCCTCGTTCTTAATTTCATTATAGTTAAAAATTAAACAAATATATAGCATCCAAATAACCCCTTTAGTTCAATTATTTCTCTTATTATATGTTGTGTTTAGGAGCACATATATTATTATAACCATATACAAAAATTATTCAAAAAATAACAAAATTGTTAGGATTACTTTTATACATATCAGGTGCTAGATTTTATGATTTCTTTTATATTCATTTCAATAATCTGACAAGTTAGGTACTATGAATGATTCTGCTTTAATAAGGCTAAAGAGTGGTGAAGGAGGGAAGAAAATGAACATGTTTTATCTATAGAAAACTAGCATCTATTAGGTCATTAAACATGAAATATTTTATTTCAAATCGAATGTTTAATTTACCATATCAGAAATAAGAAGTGGTACAACTAATCAAATCATGCACCTAAACAGTGGACACAGTTTTGCCATCTTAAGGTTACCCAGTTTATACCAGCAGTGCAGAAGTCTGGAGAGGGAATGTCAATGAAATGGCAACAGGTATTTTCCATAAATTGCTGAGAACTGAATATTTTTCCTTGCAAGACATGGTCCAAAGCCTGGAAAAAGTGGTAGTCAAGTAGTTCAAGGTCTGATGAATACTGTGGTGGATCACAGAGCGTTTCCAGTTCCAGCTTGTGTAGTTTGAGCAGCGCTGTTTGTGCTGCATGTGGTGGAGTGTTATAATTCTTGTAAGAGAACTGTTCTGTTCATCACAAATGTCCTCATCATTTCATCCCACTAGTTGTGGTAGACCTCTGCTGTGACTGACTGACCAGTTTTCATGTAGCTGGAGTGGACAACATGAGCACTGAGCCATCACACAGACGCCATTAGCTTTTTTTTGTTGAATATTCTGTTTTGGACTGTGTTTTGGCACCTCATCTTGATCCAGACGTTGTGTAGAATGCTTGCATTTGTCCAAAAGAATCCGTTACCTCACAAGTAACACTGTGGTCTAGAAATGGTTTGCCTTTATGTTGTGACAACAGAGAAAGGCAAGTTTTGATATGATTTCTACTTATGCTCATTTAATTCCTGAGGAGCCCATCTCTCCAGCTTTTTTACCTTGCTGATTTCTTTCAATTGATCTCATACTGTTGTCATCTGGAGACTGAGAAACACTGGCATATGGGGAGAAAGAAGATTGTTCTGGTTTTGTGCATTATTTACAGAATGATGGTTCACCAAATAAGTTCACTTTATAATTCCCTATCCTGTGCATATGTCACTTTACATGTCAAAAGAAACTCTGAAGGTATGATCAAATTTAGGACCGTGAGGTGGGGATGTTTATTGTGGGCTATCCAGATGGCACAATGTAATCACAGGGGCCCTCATTGGGGAAAGGAAGCAAGAACGTTAGAGGAAAAGGGGTGACAACTTGAAGAGTGGAAGTCAGAGATGGAACAAAAGGAAGATTTAAAGTTGTTACAATGCTGGCTTTGAAGAAAGAGATCATAAGCTAAAGAATTCAGGTGGCCTCTAGAAGCAGGAAAAAGTAAGGAAATGTATTCTCCCCTAGAACTTCAAGAAAAAATAAAGACTTGTGGACACCATGGTATTTAACACAATTAGACCTGTTCAGACATCTGACGTTCAAAAGTGTAAGACTATAAATTTATGTTGTTTTAAGTCCATGTCTTTGGCAAATTTGTTCCAGCAGCAATAGAAATTTAATAGAGAAATGGTGGGTTTGAGTTGGATACCAAGTAGAGATATTATGTAGAGAAAGAGAAAATGTGTGTAGCAACAGCATTCGGTGGTCGCTAACCTGTAGTGATAGTTGAAATCCTTGAGCAGTATACAAATTAAGGATAAAGTAGGATCAAGTTTAAGTCATGGAAATATACACAATGTCAGACAACAAAAGAGGGTTTGTGGGAAAGGGCAGGGACAAGTATGGCGGTGAAAAGGAAGAGAGACACACTTCAGCAGGCAACGGAAAAAGTTGCAAATATAAGGGAGAAATAAATAATTACAAAAGTATCTTCAAGGGAATAAAGCTCGTAAATAGTTTACTGGAGTTAACAAAAGATTAATATGACCTCAATGAAAACAATTTCATTGAGTGGCACGTCGGAGATGGTGAGAACGCAACAGGAGCTCAAGCGGTAAACTAAAGATCTAAAATGGAGGCCAAGAGGTTTTCACTTTTAGGAACACGAAATATGAGAGCTATAAACATTTAATATAGAAGAGCAGCGAGTTATGTGAACGTACAAATGTCTGTGTTTGTGAGAGGGTTTGTTAGAGGTGTGCTTTTAAGATGAGAAAACATTGAGTCTGTTGAAGGTAAAGAGAGAAAGGGGTTGAGGAATGTGGAGAAACAAGGAAAAGATAAATATAAATCTCTAGAGGTGTGAGTTATAATTAATGGAAGGGCCACTTATATGTCAAAATGGAAAGAAATGATGGAAGCATGGATCTTGGTTGAAAGGTTTTGTACTCCTAAATGGGTGGGAGACCAAGAAGTTCTGAAAATTTCTGACTAGTTGTCTCACTTTTCTTGTCAACTTGGAATCAGGTGTTCGTGAATAAATTTATGCTTAGATGATGAAGGGAGAAAGTGTGGTACAATTGAAAGACAAAGTTCTAACTGAATTTTTCAAAAATGAGCTTGTCTAGCAGTACGGTTTAGCATTTCAAAGAACAATGTTCTTGTGTCTGTACTTTCTGTTTTAGTGGTACGGATGAGGGGAGAGGGAAAATGTCATCTGTTCCATGAGCTACAAATAAACTTTTGTCATCAGGAAGAAGTAAATTTTCGGGTAAAACAAAGAATTGGAGGAGGCAATTTTAACAGAACTTGTTAATAGAACAAATTTCCAGGGGAGTATAAAGCCAATTCAGTGTGAGTGCTCAGACAATACTGAGAAGGTGGCAGAAACTATTTGTGGATGCAACAGGATTCAGTTATTCAGTCATATGCTTTGAAGTCTAGGTTAGACTTCTTATTATAAACATTATTGATGCAGGCTAATTTTGTTTTACTTATTTATTTTTCTCTAGCTTAGAATTCAGTATATGTGTGAGTTAAAATATTTAAAGTCAAAGTGACCCTTACACCTTTAGTGGTGACATTTCTATCCCTAAAAAGAAATGGCCCAAGGTCAGTTGCAGATTATTGAATCACACCTTCATTAAGCCAGACACAATTAGAATTAATGGAATTTTCTGAACAACAAAAATAGGTTATGTTAAAGTTTTGCTGACTAAACAGCAATGTTATTGCCATGGATTAGATATAAAAAAGACCTTAAGTAATTTTCTTGATAATTATTGATGGTACACTACCTTCATATTACTTTAAAGAGACACTTACCTAGATAATATGATATCTAAAAAAGAGTAAATGATTACTATGTCAGTATGCTTTAAGACTGGGGAAAAAGACTGTGGCTAATATAAACTATAATATGCATTGTACTTATGCATATTTTTTGATACAACTCATTAAAATTAAGAGAAATGTTTATGAAATTGACCTCAAAATAGTTCCCTTACCTAGAAACCATGAAAAAAGTAATAACTTATTATATAAAGACATTAACATGCCCTTCATATATGTTTTCATATCCTCTACCTACTTAATTTTATTTTATTTATTTTTAAAATAAGGACTCATTTAATTGTTTAATTGACACATAATAGTTGTACATGTTTTTGAGGTGCACAGTGATGTTTTGAATACATGTAATATATAAGGATCAGAGTAAGGTGATAATTAGCGTATCTGTCATATTAAACATAGATCATTCCTTTATATCAGGAATAATTAATATCCTTCTTCTAGCTATTATTGTTCAGTACAGCCATCCTGCAGTGGTACAGAAAAATGAAAATAATTCCTCCTATCTAGCTATAATCTTGTATTCTTTATCAAATTTCTTCCTGTATCTCCCTTTCCCAACTCCTAACTTCTAATATACTGCGTTCTACTTTTTACTTCTATGTGATCAATATTTTTTAGGTTCCACATACGATTAAAAACATAAGAAATTTAAATTCCTATTCCTGGATTATCACTTACCATAACATGCTCCATGTCCTGTCCATAAATGACAGGATTCCGTTCATTTCTATAAATAGATAGTACTTCCCTGGGTATGTGTACCAATTTTTCTTTTCCTATTCGTCTGTTGTTGGACACTTAGAGTGGTTCTATATCTTAGCTATTGCGATTATTCTGTAATAATCATGGAGATGCAGAGTTCTCTTGCATATACTAATTTCCTTTCCTTTGGATAAAGGCCTAATAGTGGGATTTCTGCATCATATTTTCATTTTATTTATAGTTATTTGAGCAGCCTCCCTAATGTTCTCCATAATACCTGTACTAGTTTACATTCCCACTAAAAAATGTATCAGGATTCCATTTTCTGTTTATACTCAACAGCATTATTATCTTTTAAATAATGGTTGTTCAAATGAGATTGAGATGATATCTCATTGTGATTTTTGATTTTCATTTCCCTATTAAATTGTGATGATTAGTATTTTATCCTAAATTTTCTAGATGTCTTTATATCTTCTTCTTCTTCTTCTTTTTTTTTTTTTTTGCAGTTTTTGGCCGGGGCTGGGTTTGAACCCGACACCTCCGGCATATGGGGCTGGTGCTCTACTCCTTGGAGCCACAGGTGCCGCCCTTTATATCCTCTTTTGAGAAATGTCCATTCAGAACATGTGCCCATTTTTTAATCAAGCTTATTGAGGGGGAGATTGAAATAATTGAGTTTCTTGTATATTTTGCATATTAACTCTCTATTGGAAGAATAATTTGTCAATATTTTCTCCAATACGGCAGGTCGTCTTTTCACTTTGTTGGTTGTTTCCTTTTCTATGTGAAAGTCATTTTAGTTTGATATAACACAATGTGTTTATGTTTGCTATTTTGCCTATGATTTGGAGTTCTCATTCATAATTTCTTTTCCCAGACCAGTGAACTAAATCATTTCCCCTGTTTTCTTTTAGTAGTCTTGCAATTTCAGGTCTTACATGTAGGTGTTTGAGTCATTTTGAGTTGATTTCTACATATGGTAAGAAGGAGTTTTCTTCTTATGCTTATGAATACCCAACTTTCTCTGCACCATTTATTGAACAGACTGATATTTCCCAATGTGTGTTCTTCATATTTTAGTCAAAAAATGGTCTTCTATAGATACATGGATTAATTTCTAAGTTCTCAGTTGTGCTCCATCAGTCTTTGTGCCTGTTTTTATTGCTAGGACCATAATGTTTTGATCATTATAGCTTTGTAGTATGTTAAAGTCAGGAAAAATGATGTCTTCAGCTTTACTACTTTGCTTAGTGTTGCTTTGACTGTTCTAGGTTCTTTCTGGTTCCATAGAACTTTTAAGATTTCTTTTTCCTTTTCTCTGAAGAATGTGATCATTATTTTGATAAGGATTGCATTGCATTTGTAGATTACAATGGGTAGCATGGTCATTTTGACAATATTAATTTTTCTGCTACATAAGTGTTGATGTTTTTTCATTTGCTTTATCATCTTCAATTTCTTTCACCAGTCATTTGTGGTTTTTGTTGTAGATGTCTTTCACCCCCTTTGTTAAACTTATTACCATATATTTTTGATATCTAATGCAAATGTGGTTAGTTTCTCAATTTTTTTCTAGCTATTTTGTTATTAGTGCATATAAATTAGTTTCATATGGCAATTTTGTATCCTGCAACATCACTAAATTCATTTTTCAGTTTTAACAGTATTGGAATGAGGTTTTAGGATTTTTTTAAGTATAAGGTCACATCGCCTATGGAAAAACCAAATTTTATTTTTTCCTTTCCCTTTTGGATGGCCTTTATTTTTCCTTTGCCAACTTTCTCTGGCTAGGATGAGCAGTAATATGTTGAATAAGAGTGATAAGAGTGACCATCTTTGTTTTATTTCAATTTTCAGAGAAAAATGTTAACATTTTCCCATTCAGTGTGATGTTAGGTGTGGTTTTGTCATGTATGGCCTGTATTACTCAGGGGTACCTTTCTTCTATACCTAATTTATTGAACGTCTTTATCACGAAGACATGTTGAATTTTTATCAAATGTTTTGCTTTTTCTCTGTTGAGATGATCATAAGATTTGTTCTTCATTCTGTTGATGTAATGTATCATGCTATATAGAGTACTAAGCACTTTACATATATTGTGTTATCTAATCTTCACGAAATATGTTTGAGTAATTTTTGTTTTATTTCTCAGATAAGAAGACTACGGTTCAGCTAGTGATCACATAAGTTGCTCAAAATCACATGCTTAATGATGAAAAGACCTAGGATTTAAAGCTACAGTGTAGCTACAGAATTTATGCACTTAACCACTAATACATGCTTTATCTTCAATCCTGTCTGAGGTGTTCATTTGCCTGATGTCATTTTGTTTCACATTGTCCACATTAAAACAGTAATACAGGTATCAATTCAGCCAATTCATTTCATGAAGCTACACCTGCATAAATGATTGGGAATTTGTTAAAGCATTAGGAAATTTGGGGCTAACTACATAGTAAAGGGAATTATGAGAGAGATGAAGAATAACTTTTTTTTTTTTAAAGAATAGTACTTTATTGAATAAGTTTTATTCACAGAAAAATAAGCTTTAATCTACCATGAATGATCATATAGCAGAAAGCAATTTTCTTAGTTTTCCATACTGATGTAAAAGTTCCTACAAAGAATAACTTTTAAGAAGTGTCTTAACTGTTATATTTTCACTCAAGGGAAAAAACATCAAAGAAATGGATCTCTTAAAAGATAACCCTATTATAGATGTCTTGATTTAAGTCTGCAAATATTCATTAAGCACTACATGTGTGGCACTTAAAAAATCAGGAAAAAAAAAAGACAAATAACCTCATCAGTGTGGACTTTAAGTTTCAAATACAAGAAGTCCCCAGGTTCTTACTTTGAATTCTTCTTACTATGCATTGTATAGATCCTAAGGATACATTAGGATTAGACAGATTACTCTGTCTGATCCTCTCCATAGTCTTTGCTTCCAATATGGGAGATGGACAACTACAGATACACATAAAGCAGTGAGCGTGAGTGTGTGTGTCTGAAAATAGTAAGAGTTGGGGAGTAATATGGAGGTGGGAAAACTTCTTCAGATGGAGTAATGGGAATAGACATCCCCAAAAGTTGGCATTTGAACTGAGAGATGAACTTCAAAACAAAGGAACCACCCAATTAAAATATTAACCAGGAAGCATTAAAGGCAGGGAAATCTGTCTTCCTTGTAAAATACATTAATGTGCTCTGAAATTTTCTAGAAGTTCCTCCTTATCCCCACAAGTAGAGAAAATGGTTTAATTATTTATTTTGGTGGTTGGGTTTGCCTAATCAGATAAGACTTGGAAAAACTCAGAATGTTTTGTCCCCAATGATTTAATCCCACCACTTTGATTATGGTTTTGGACTGTAATCATATATTCAAATCCTTTAACTCTGTTCTAGTTTTCTTTTTCTTCCAAGTGATAAACAAAAATTGCCAAATAGTTATTTAATCAACATGTAACAGGTATGAGTTTGGAAAGTATATTGTCATATATGTTAAGTAAAATGTGAATATTTTTGAGTGCTTACTATATATGATACAGATATTGTTAGAAGCACAAGTCAGATACCAATGAGATAAACTTGCCTTAGTGAAGTTTATAATTTCTTTGACATTTAGATTTGTTAGAAATAACTTAGAGATACTGGACCTGATAAGAGTAAAGGAAGAGTAAAACGAGGAAGAAAAGAAGGAATAGGAGGATGAAGAAGAGGAGAAAGTGAAAGAAAAGATAGAAGGAGGGATGAGGAAGGAGTAATAGAAAAAAGAAATCCTTCCTTTTGGCAAAGGCTACAATTACTGGAACTTGAAATAAGAAGAGAAAAAGTACTGATATGAGAAATTTTATTCTAAAATTGAATGAGAAAAAACACACTTCATGAACATCATTATAGCAGATTTAAGTTAAAATGTAGGAAAAAAGGAAAGAGAATTTATGGAAAATTAATGGAGAAATTTATTATTTTATTTGATTTGCCCTGGCGATTAACTTTTTACAAAACGTTTCAATGTTGGCATACTGATAAATAAACACACTTTATGTGTTAAATGTGATTAAAATAACCTTGAAGTAAAAATTTCAAAGATAACAGCCTGGGCATGAGCCACTCTGTTCTCCTCCTACCTTTTTTCTGGCTTTTCTGTCCTTGCCATGTCACCTTTCTGTGGCATATAGAAACAAGCTGTTCAGGGACACCTTATGAGTTATGATGCTCTCCACAAATGATTTTGGAAAATTGCCATGACATGAAAAAGGCCTTTTAGGAGGCGGAGCAAGATGGCAGCCGAGTAACAGCTTCCTTGCGGCTGGGCACGGTGAGACTGGGGAGAGAGGACTTCAGGCATCTCTGGCAGGTGGGATCTACCCAGGAACTTCCCCTTGGGGACACAGGGAGACAG
>CAUYRH010146305.1:0-19000 GCA_963574655.1 Perodicticus potto | reverse complement strand
GTGGCATCACAGCTCACAGCAACCTCCAATTCCTGGGCTCAAGCGAGTCTCCTTCCTCTGCCTCCCAAGTAGCTGGGATCACAGGCGCCCGCCACAATGCCCGGCCATTTTTTGGTTGTAGCCGTCATTGTTGTTTGGTGGCCCAGGCTGGATTCAGACCCGCCAGCTCAGGTGTACGTGGCTGGCGCCTTAGCCCGTTGAGCCACAGGCGCCGAGCCAAGAGAGCTTTTTTCTTTAGCTAGTTCCCCAGGAACTTTTATCATGAATGGTGTTGGAATTTTTCTTTCTTTCTTTCTTTTTCTTTTCTTTGTGTGTGTGTTCGAAGTTTTTATTCTATTTTCATAATAAAACACCATGGCCCCAAGGAAAGAAAAAAATTTTTCTAGTGTGGCCGTCGATGCGTTAACCATAAAGTTTATTCTTATTATAGAAGTTAAAAGTATAGACTTTGGAGGCATTCATACCTGGGTTTGAATCTTTATTCTGCCACCAGCTTGCTGTGTGATTTATTTTTTTATTTTTATTTTTTTTTGTTTTTATTAAATGGTTGTGTACATAAATGCAATCATGGGGTATAATGTGCTGGGTTTATATTTGAAAATTTTGAAATATTTGAACAATTTGAAATATTTTCATTGAACTGGTTGACATAGGTTTCATGGCATTTTCTTAGTTATTGTGTACAGACATTTATATGGTATTGGAATTTTTCGAGTGTTCCCCCACCACCACCCTTTGAGATGACTGTGATTATTTCCCCTTGGTCTGTTAATATAATTGTATTATGTTATTGATGTTAAAATATTAAGCAAGTCTTGCATTCCTGTGACAAACCCACCCCTTCCACGTCTGTGGCTCCACCCACCAGACTTGGTTGGAGGCAGTGCACTTGTGTTCTTTTATACCAGCCAGTGGGACACAGCCACGCCCTCAGCTCAAGGTCCAAGTCTCAGCCTTGTCCTGGCCTATTGGAGTTTGTTCTTTCTTTGGATATGCGCCGTGAGCCCTAGAGATAGTAACTAAGAAATCGTGCCTTGAGGTCTTTCTTCAGCTATAGAAAATTCTTAGCCATTGTGTCCTTGGCTGCTGCTTCTGATGTGTTCCCCTCTCTTCCCTCCTTTGGGGCACCAAGAAGGTATTTTAGATCCACTATATTTCTTGTATATTTTTCCCTATGTTCCAACTTTTGCATCTTTATGCTTAATTTTGATTATTTTCTTCTGGCCCATCTTTCATTTTTCCCTTCAGCATTGTCTGATCTGTTGTTTAATCCATTTTATCGATTCCTTGATTTAATATACTGTATTTTGTAGGTTTCTAAAGTCTAGAATTTCTAGCAGTTTTTAATGCCAAAATTTACCACTTTGCCTTGCATATAGTAAATAAAATTTTTGTAAAATCTGTCTGATCACCATTATCTGTCCATCTCTTTCTCTTGTGAGTTGTTTTTCTTGGTTTCAAACATTTATTTAGTTCCCAATAATTACCTGGGGAAGGGTTGGTTTTATTTTGTTTCTGAGATAGGGTTTCACTCTGTGGC
Source organism: Perodicticus potto (assembly GCA_963574655.1). NCBI lineage: Eukaryota > Metazoa > Chordata > Mammalia > Primates > Lorisidae > Perodicticus > Perodicticus potto. The sequence goes on along the minus strand of CAUYRH010146305.1, from coordinate 17,460 downwards.
CCAGGCTGGAGTGTAGTTGCGCCATCATAGCTCACCGCAGCCTCACACTTCTGGACTGAAGGATTTTCCTGCCTCAGCCTCCTGAGTAGCAGGACTACAGGTGCTCACCACAATGCCCGGCTAATTTTTCTATTTTTTGTAGTGATAGGGTCTTACTGTGTTGCCCCAGCTGGTCTGGAACTCTTGAGGACAGTGACCCTCCTGCCTCCATTCATGGGAACTCTCTGGAGGGGGGCGGGGTGACTAGATGCCTGGATGAGGGGTGTGGGCAGCAGCCCTGCTGAGTGGCAGGTTCCCAGCATAGGAAACTGATGCTGGAGTCAGAGAAGAAGGGGCTGCCCTGGTGTTCTGGGATAGTCACAGAGAGGAGATGGAGATGCTGAAATACTGCCAGTGTCCTGCAGGGCGGGGATTGCCCTGATGGCCTGAATGCTGGAGTCGAGAATGATAAATCCTGGGTAGAAGCCAACTGCACAGAAGAGCCCGGATGTGTCAGAGAAGTCACAGGAAATCGTCTTTGTTATGGCCATGGGACCCTGAGAAGGCAGGTGCACCCGTCTCGGAGGGGTCCACCACATCTGCTTCAGAAGCATGGTCCATGGTACCGAGCCCCATCACCTACAGAGGACGCAATGCAGGGAAGCTGGGTTCTGGGGGCTGGAGCTCGAACAGCTCACGCCCTCTTCAGTGATGTGCTCCCAAACTGTGGCTTTCTACCCTTCTCCGTAAAAAATTAGTCCTTCACTAACATGTGGCTTTGGGTTTTTAACACACCACCTTGGTCAGTCACTGCCAATGCTCAGGGTTCAGTGCATGGGGAGGTGGGACTGCCTGCCACTTGTCAGGTCCTTCTGCGGCTCAGCATGACCACTTGGCTCCCCAGCAGCCTTCCGAGTGGGTCGGGGGTGATTCCCATTAGTATCAGCTACAGAAATGAAAACAGAAGCACACAGTCTCTGAAGGGATTGAACTCTGAGTGACATGAAAGGTGAGGGAAGTTGGACTCGGTTTCATCCCAGGTGGGACCAGTCTGGAGAGGAGAGGCCACATCCAATTGATTGGCAATCTGATTAGTTTCTGGGCCTGTCTGCAGTCAGTCAGGCAGATGGCTTTCTCTGCTTCAGGACGAACTTGAGGAAGAGACTGCTTGGGCAATCTGGTGGGGTCTAGCTTTGCATTGTCACGAGCAAAGAACGTTTAAGAACACAGCTAAATACTGCCTGAGCCTACTTAGCCTCTGTTCATCTTCATGGTGTGACCAGTCAGTGCCAGCGCTGAGGTGGGTGTCCATGGGCAGCTCCTCGCTGCTGGGAAGAGCTTTCCACTGGATCCTCGATGCCTGGGTTGCACCACCTGTATCAGGTCTAGTCAGGTTTACAAAAGGTGTGGCTAGGCAGCCCATGTTTGCTTCTGATGGTCTCTGCACCACCACCACCACCCCCCCCTCCCCCCGGAGATGCTGTGCTGCCCCCCACGGTGTGGCAGGAGGCCTCGTTAGGCCCCGTTGTTGGGGAGGGGCTCCCGGACGTAGTGCGTGTGGGCTGCAGGATGATGCAAAGACGGACGGCACCGCTCTGCTGCATCTCCAGGTCTCCCTTCTCACCGCTCGCCTTGACGTAATCACAACTGTATGATACTTATTTTGCTGCTTAATGTTTTATAAAGAAAGCAGTTTCTCATGTTATTGAAGTATTTATAAACGACAATCTAATAACTCACTGAGTGCTCACTGAGGTTGTTCCACAGTGTACCTAATCTTTATCTCTTTCTCGCCAGTTACCTCACCAGTTTCTGGCTGTTCAGGATTGTGAGAACAACTGCTTCGCACAGCACAGAGTGTCTGTGGTTTCCCTGTTACAACGTGCTGGTTTGGGGTCGGTGGATTCTGAAAGTCCTCATACATTTTTCTGACCTTTACATACAGCCACTCGTGCCCGCTCACACTCATGGGTCACCGCGTGGACGGCTATATGGTTGCTCCAGAGCAGCTGTCTCATTGCTGTTGGTGAGCAGCGCAGCAGTGGCGTGTTTGGGTTTTTCTTCATATGAACAAGCCTGCTGTGCAGAGGGCTCCGAGTCACAGCCCATTGCATACACCCTGGAAGAGCTGTGTGTGCACTGCAGATGCACGGCCCTGCCCAGGACTAGTATAAATCAAAAGGCTGAAATCTGGGCTGGAATAGTTTTGTGTTTGGTGATAAATAGCTTAATATTAGTGTTACAATTTGGCCTTACCCAAAGAGAAGGTCTAGCTTTGCCCTCAGCTTCTGCAGGATCATCTGGCTCATACCAGGTAGAAGTGTCCGTGGTGAGGGTGCCCAAGTCTGCTTGTCTCGGGATGGGGCTACCACAGAAGAAAGAACAGCCGTGTGATTTAGGGTGGGGACGTTACATCACAGTGTGAAACTGTGGGACCTGCTGCATGGCAGTCAGTTCTGCCTACGTGATGAAGTCCCAGGAACTCTCCCCTGGAGGGCAGTGCTCCATGCACTTTGACACGCATGTCCTAGACCCTGTCCTCTGTGCCTCTTCCCTAGATCGAATTTCTGTACTGAGTTGTAGCTGTGAGTATAACACCTTTCAGCAAGTGCTGCCCGTGAACTATGGAGAGTGAGGGTAGTTTGGGGAACCCCCCACCTTGCAGCTGGGCACTGAGCCGTATCTACACAGTGGGGCTGACTCCAAAAATGCCCTGTGACAAGGTGCTTCCACTGTGGTGCCTGGAGCCTCACTCCTCCCACACCCGCCCCTGTGTTCTAATCCCAGGCAGAGCCTTGGCCTGTGACCAGAGTCGCCTGCTGGTGGGGTGTCCTGCAGTCTGAAAGGCACAGCCCTTCTGCTGTGTCGTTAAAGCTTCTCGCCTGCAGATGTGGCTAAGACACAAGCCAGGGCATCAGGCTCCATGTCCTCCCTGGTCTCCCCCAGCCCTTCTCAGTGGTGTCTCCCAGAGACATGCTTCACCCCAGGTGTACACTGGTGCTCAGGGCTGATGAGACTGCAGGGAAATGCCTTCTCTGGATGGTGCACCCACCTCGAATGGCCCCTGTGTCTGTCAGTGAGGCTGTGCCTCACTGTCCCTTATGAAAAAACAGCATCCTCACAGCTCCTGCTGCCACCTTCACACACCCACGTACCTGCTTGCTTGTCATCTGTCCTTCCTGCTTGATGGAAAGCTCCCTGAGGGCAGGGCACTGGTGGACACTGATGGCCAGGGAGGGACAGAGTTGGTTAGACGTTTTGTGGGCACTCAGCTCTTCGATGAATGAATGGAAGCTGAGGGGCCTTTCTGGGACGAAAGTCCCCCTGGAGCTCTCTCACGGACTGTGTACTTGTGCAGCGTTGGAGCCTCAGAGCAGGCTGAGCTGTGGAGTCGTGGAAGTGGTCAGACTCCTACACGGCACATGCCACGGGACTGTCCTCAGGGTCCCCGTGGCCCAAGGGTCAGACTTGGAAACCACAGGAACTGGGTGTGTGACCCATTGGGTGAGCCGTGTGTGTCGGGGGCATCTGTAAAGGTGGGGAGAAGAAGGCGTATGCTCACACAGGGTCTGTCTCCACACACAATCGCCCTCTCCTGCCTCTATCAGAGCCTGTTCATCCCCTTTTCTGTCCCCTCCCTCACCCCCTCCATTACCTGTTCTTATAACCACAGCATCTCTGATGAAAACACTATGTTTTCCAGAATTCCTGGCCGTCTGAATGACAGGAGGACTCCTCTGGGCGAGCTGAACTGGATCTTTACAGCCATCACGGACACCATCGCGTGGAACGTGCTCCCCCGGGGTGAGCTGCTGGCCAAGCACAGGGCGTGGTGACCCTGGGGCTCCCAAGGAGCCACTGGGATCAGTGAGTTCTCTAGTGAGAAGGATGCTGGGTGGGTGGGGAGGAGAAGCCGAGGCCAGGAGGCCACTGGGGGGATGAGCAAGTTAGTGGGCGCCGGCCAAGGCCCTGCAGCAAGCCCATGTCTTGTTTGCTCTAGTAATGAATTCTGTCCCAGCAGGTTCAGGGTTATCTTTCTTGATAATCATTGGCACTCACAATATTTGTTGAGATCAGCATTACTATTATAAAATTGATTTGTATTTTTTGTTAATTGTTGGTTTTTGTTCATGTTTATGTGCACATGTGTGAGTGTGCACATATGTGTTTGTGTGTATGTATCTGGTCACGTTAAGTATATATGTATATGTGTGTTTATGTGTATACATGCACTCTGTTTACATATATGCACATATGTTTGTGTATATGTTTATGCACAATGGGAAGCATATGTGTTCCAATTTATATGCAATATTTTTTGATAGAAGTAAATTTGTGTATTTGGCTTTAAATGCTGGACATGAGTCACTGAACCCTCTTTTTTTCCCCTTTATCTGCCCTCAGATCTCTTCCAAAAGCTCTTCAGACAGGACCTGTTGGTGGCTAGTCTCTTTCGGAATTTTTTGCTGGCAGAAAGGATTATGAGGTCTTACAATTGCACTCCAGTCAGCAGCCCACGGCTGCCCCCAACTTACATGCATGCAATGTGGTGAGTGTCTCTGGGTATTGTGTCTGCACTGGTATGAGGGTAAGGGAATTACCAGAGCAGAGTAGGAGGCTTGATGCCAAAGTTGGGGTCAGGCAAAATACAGTGGTCCCAAAGAGCTCTACAGAGAGGGGTCTAGGGCTCCCTCTAGGACAGCACAGGACAAGCAGCCTCTGGGGCCTTGCAGTTGTACCCTAGAGGCCAGAGCTCTGCAGAAGAGTTTCTGACCTCAGAGAAACAAGTAGGGAAAAGAGAACCTGCCAGCTGAGTCTTTTAAGTACATCTGAGATCGCTCCAGGGAATTAAAACTGTCTGGTCTGTGTGGCTTAACTTAACACACTTGTCTCCCTCTCACACGGAAGTGTGAAGGTTTTTGACTATTGATTACAATTTTCTCCCATTGCTGGACTGCTGCTGCTTAGATTACTAATAGTAGTGATGGTAGAAATAGTATAATTTATCTGTGGATAGTAGTGATGGTAGTATCAATGTAATTTATCTATGGATGTTTAGTGACAGTAACAATGTAATTCACCTGTGGTCTACATTTTCTGTCTGAAGACAATTGGTGTCTTTCTCTTTGTTGTTTTCTTAGCATTTCAGAGTTTGGGCAAATTCTAAAATGAGATAAGAACAAAGGATAGTTATTACAGGAATAGTCTTAGTTCTGTCCCTATGTGGGAGTGATTCATGTGTTTAGCTTTAAACACTGTGTATGTGGTATATTTTCATGATCAGGTTTATTTCAGCTAGTGATTTTTTTTTTTTAAATATTAACATAACCACTTTCCCTCAACATTGCAAGCCTGGAGTTTATAAAATCAATACACATCATCCATTCAAGAAAAATCAGAACTAAATATTCTTATTTACAGAAGATAAATCAAGATGCATTCTATCCAGTGCAGCATCTCGACTGTAAACTGAAAAGTTAAAATGTACAATCTGTGTCCTTTTTAAGGGCTCACAAGACAAAATAGAGACACAGGTATGGAGAAACAAAGAAACTGAAGTAGAGAACACAGCAGAGCCGTCTGTGCGGCCCTCTAGACAGTGCGTAAGTAAAACAACGACAGACCACAGCTAGTTCCCTCCATTGCTCCGTGAATAACAGAACCACTATTTAAATACTTAGGCTTGGCTCGGTGCCTGTGGCTCAATGGGCTAAGGTGCCAGCCACGTACACCTGAGCTGGCGGGTTCGAATCCAGCCTGGGCCCGCCAGGCAACAATGACGGCTGCAACCAAAAAATGGCCGGGCATTGTGGAGGGCGCCTGTAGTCCCAGCTACTTGGGAGGCGGAGGCAAGAGACTCACTTGAGCCCAGGAATTGGAGGTTGCTGTGAGCTGTGATGCCACAGCACTCTATCCAGGGTGACAGCTTGAGGCTCTATCTCAAAAAAAAAAAAATAAATAAATAAATAAATAAATGCTTAGGCTAAATAATTAGAATTAACATTTTTGGAGGATTAGATCCTCAAAACAGCCTGTTCCCTTAAAAAAAGTAATGGCTTAAATCTTGTCTATTTTTCTGAGCCAGGTTTTTATGTTAAAAAAACATTTAAGAAAAGGAAGGGGGAAAAAGCTAAAGGGGTCAGTGCTATATCCGGTCTCAGACAGAAAACTGAAGATTTGCCGCGCTGGAGGCAAATCTGCCCTGGGAACAAGGCCTTGTGGGGCCCTGCAGACCCTCCCCCATTTACCCCAGAAATTAGTCCCGGCAGATACCCTCCCTTTGGTGTATATTTTCTCTGGCTGTAAAAGCACCTCCTATGTGATGTGCTCAGCTGTACAGAGTGAGAGGAGAAATGAGCAACCGTGTTGAGTTGAGTGGGGAGTGAAAGCAGGGCCTGTGCAGAGCACACAGGCAAACCAGGAGGGTGGCTGCACCAGACAGACATGGGGAGGTGGCGCCTGGGCAAGGCCTGTCTCTCAGCCTTCAGGAGGCTTTTCTTTGTGTTGTTATGTGAGACTTGTCCTGGGCTCTGGAATTCCTACATGTGTTGTTTTATTTAAGGCCTGAAGGCTGGGCCTGACAGCAGCACCTCCTAGTCACTCCCAACCTAGCAGGGGGCTGGGAGGTGGGGAAGAGGCCATCTGTCCTATAGACTGCACCCCCACTGACTTCCTACAGCAGATTCTCATCCTTAGCTATTTGTTGTGCCAGAGAAACATGTGGTCACACGGCAGTCCACAGAGGCCCAGAAAGCCTGGGGAAGAAGTACTGTCAATAGTTGTGAGTGGATACAGGTTTTCCGCCCCTCCTCGTTCAGACCCTTGAAATGTGAGTTTGGGACTCAGCCCAGAGCACAACACCCTGCAAAGCGCTCTCTGTGGCATCAGATGGTCCTGTTTCCCTTTCGGGCTCATCTGGTGTTGCATGTTGGTTTCTGTGGGAAGCCTCCCTGAATAGGGGTTGGTCTCATGCTGCTGCTGGAGTGGCTGCCTGCGGTCATGCTAGGGGGGCTCCAGCAGTCTCATTGGCTCAGCTCACACCCCGAGAGCCCCTAGGGTGGGTTGGGAAGTGGGCAGCCAGCCCTGGGCGCCCACTGTCCACCCTCAGGGGAACCTTTATCCTGGAGGGGTCACAGCCCCCTGATGGCCAACAGTTTTCTTGCTGTAAGAGAAATCTCACCCCTCTCACCCAGGGTTCTGTTGTCCCCTCACTGTTGCTTTGACGGGTCTCTCAAAGGGTAGGTGGCACAGAACAGAACAGAACCCACCCAAATGAGTGTTGAGCCTGGGCTCCCACCCTGTTTGCGTCTAAGAAATGTATTTCCTTTCTTCATCCAAGAAGGCAGCTGTCCAGGGGGCTTTGCAGAGCTTGTCACCAGACCTGTTGGATTTTGTGGCGATGACCGCCAGGCTGGACTGGAATAAAACGGGTGCCACCACAATAGCAGCTGGGCTTCACGTGCCCCTGGTCAGGGCCAAGGCTGATTCAGCAGTGACCCTACAGCTCCAGGGCTGAGGCTGCCAGGCAGGAGGCACGGGGACAGCGGGGACACCAGCCCACCGCCTCCCACATGCTCCCGAGTCATTTCTCCAGGCATGGTTGTTTCCTCAACATCGAGCTCAAGGGACATTTCAGATGAGCGATTTAACATAAAGCAAGGTGAGGGAGTGAAGGGCAACACTGAGTGCAACGTGCACATGGACTGTCGCTGTGCTGACACCTCCGGTGTTGGCACACCCGTGGCTACAAGCCGACAGGCCAGAATGGCCCTTTCTGGGCATGGACTGCCGGGCGGCCCTGGGTATCACCTTCACGCTGCCAAAAGAACAGCGTGTGCTCTGGGCTTTTTCCCTTTTTTCTTTTTAAACTCCCACCTTTGGCATGTGTCCGTGTACTATCCTGGCAGTCTCAGTGAGTGAGAAGAGCTCATTTTTCGTCCTCAGCCGGTGGGAAGGAATAGTCCGATGCAAATGACTCTCGGCAGGCCAGCATTCCGGGGAGGACCTGTGCCTCAGATGCTCCGAAAGGAAAGAATAATGCGTTTGCCATGGACTTCCTCCTGATAGGCTCCCCATGCCGTGGGCTTCCTCCTGATAGGCTGCCCGTTCCTGGGCTTCCTTCTGATAGGCTGCGCATGCCTGGGCTTCCTCCTGATAGGCTGCCCGTGCTTGGGCTTCCTCCTGATAGGCTGCACATGCCTGGGCTACCTTCTGATAGGCGCCTGCTGTGTTTAGTGACTGGAAATCCCTCAACGACCGCAGTAGAAAAGAGAAATGTTGCAGTCACAGAATTAGGGGTATACACTGTTTTCTGTGCAATACACAAATGTAGGGGCTTAACCAACGCACCCGGGACGCCGCAGTCCCCAGGAGGTACACTGAGTAGCAAGGGCAGGGGCGGCTGCAGCCCTCGTCCCGCGCCCTCAGGTCACCCTGCCGCAGTCACTGGCCGCACCCCCAGTGCCACTGCTGGTCAAGTCTCCTTAGGGTCGGCTGTGGGCCCGTGCAGAGGCAGCCAGTTGGAGAAAGACGGACTGAGCGGTGTGGGTGGCGATGTGAAGTGATGATCACAGTGACTTACTAAGCACGCTCAAGCTGTGCATCCCCCCAGCCGCACTGCGGGGAGGCGTCACTGTTGCAGACGCTTACATGACGGGACGGCCGGCAGGCCAGACGACCAGCAGTCAGGTGCTCATGGGCTCTGTCCTGATTCATTCGTGTTCGCACAGGCCCCTCTGGTCCTGATGGGACCGACACCAGTCAGAGGGAGCACAGCTAGACAGCCATCACCCTGAGCACCCATGCCCGTGGTGGGGCCACTGCCCTGGGGATCTTTCCCACGTGAGTGAGCAGGGGCTGGAGCTGTGCCTAGTGGGGGGAGGAGTGTACCGGAAGGACGCTGTGCCTCACAGGACACAGGACCCAGCTGTCTGTGTTCCTACGCAACTCTGGAGCCAGCCATAGCCCACTTGCAGGGACAAAGCCTGGTGTCTCCTACCCAGTAATGCCTTGGTATACCTGATCCCTGAGTCAGGACCTTTGACCTTGGCCCTGACCTTCCTTGTCATAGGCTCCCTGTTCCTTGGCCTGCAGGCCCCAGCCCCCAGTGCCCCCCTCTGCCCCTGCTGCCCCAGTCCTTCCCAGCAGCTGCTGTGCTTGCACAGATTCCTAAAAAAGCCAAGGAGCATGACTGCTGAGGCTCCTGACAGACTCCAAAGGCCGTTTACTAGAGCATTAGTTGTAAGAGGAAAAAAATGGGACTAACTGTAGCACCTAACCATACAGGGATGTAAAATTAAGAGACATGTGCATAGAAGGATGTAAGAGTCTTAAAATCTTATTCATTGTTGCATAAATTATACCCGGTTTCCCAAAGGTCACCATACATATGGGTAACTAGCTAACTGAACTTTTGTTTACAAAGTATTAATTACAGAATTTTACAAAATAGTTACAAAATATTCTCTACATGTTGGCCTCCTCTGTAAAATTTTGTAATGAATTATTTTATAAATGAATGTATATTAGCTAAAATGTATGGCAACTTCAAGAGTGAGTTTTGGGACACGCTGTATGTGTTAAGTGACAAAAACAGAAGGCCAAATTATATCAGTAATATAATTAATATCTGTTAAAATCTATATTACACCTAGAAAAATATGAGTAGAATTATAACAGCACTAATGATCCTTCTGTAGGATGATAGAATTGGAGTGATGGTTCTCCTTGCCAAAAATTGATAGATACTACTTTTATAATTAAAAGTCTACCTGTAGACTTTTTATGTTTTTAAAACAGTAAAAGCTGCTTTTTGCATGTAATTGTTATCCTAAAAGCATTACTTGGGTCATAAATTCAAAACTGGAGAGAAACAGAAGACCAGACTGTGAGTGTGTCTTTGCCCAATAGGTTTTCAGACAGCGTGATGGGCCAGGGTGTCTGTCACGCAGGAGGGCCACGGGGTGGGATGTGGGTGTAGGGATCACAGGGCTGGACCCTGTGGTCAGGCCCAGCCAGCAACTTCACTGGCAGTTTGTGTCACAATTCCAATCATCCAGTTTTTTTTAAGTAGCCAAAATTGTGTATTTTCAATCATAATTATCTCATTTTTAATGTTGATACCTATTATTAAAAAGAAACATTCTGAGAGCAAAACCAAATACACAAAAGGGCAGATTCATGGGTGTGGGTGGGGATGTGAAACGCCAGATACAGCTGGCGTCTTCGCCATTAGGAGCTGGGCTGTGAGCCTCTGAAGACAGAAGCTCCGGGTGACATTACTTGGTGCCCCCAGGGCTCTGGGAGCACCCAGTGGCCAGCAAAGAGTCAGGAGGTAGGCAGCTCTTCTTCCCCACCCTCCTACTCTGCATGCAGGCTGGCCCTCTCCCATCTGGGATCTTATCTTTATATGCAGGAAAGTGCCAAATACGTAAAATTAAAAGGTTATTTTTACAGAAATCAGTGATGGTGGATTTCAAGGAGGAGAATCACATGCATTTCACACATGGTCTCTCTGGGGACTGTTTTTCAGTAACAACCAGCATGAATCAGGAGCTGAAAAGTAAACACTAGTCAGTCCCATTAAATGTTGAATTATCCCATGAACTTACTTAGGGAATAGAAGGTAAAAAGCAGGCTTTGCATTTGGGGAGGGAACATCCTTGTAGAAGAAAGCCTGGAAACATGATCTGGCTGATCAAGGGCCAGCACAGCAGGTCCCCTGAGCAGGCAGCTCATGGTTCCTCCTGCCAGCTTCTCTGTGGATTCCTGTGGTTCCTGGAGTTGAGGCAGTGCCACCAGCCTGGGCTTCTAGAGGACAGGCACATCCTGAAGAGAACCTGCCATGCAGCCTCTGGTAGCCTCCACCCACCTACTACCTCAGTTCTGCTGCCACAAAAATGCCAGTTGAGGCTTGGAGGGGGTCCTCAGCATGGGTAAGTTTATCCAACATCAGGGTATAGGCCCATCCAAGTTATGAGTGATTTCAGCTAATTAGATGCTCTTCCCAAGTCCTCTCAGATGTCACCCAGGTACAGTCCTCTTATGGACTGGCTCTGTGTCCAGCAGTTGCTCATGGTGGGGCCTCCTGGAATAGCCTGTCACTCTCCATGGCTTTCCTGCTCTCATCTGGAAGGAGCTTGGCTATCACTTGCCCCACCTGTGTGGCAGTTTGCTCATTGTGAGACCATAGATGTGCCATCTGTAAGGGATGTTAGCGGCATCCCATTACAGCAAATGTCACTTTAAAGAGGCTCTTTGTGGCTCGGTGCCCATAGCTCACCAAGCTCACCTTGGTGTATGTGGGGTGCCGGCCACATACACCAAGGCAGACAAGTTCGAACCCAGCTCAGGCCTATTAAACAACAATGACAACTGCAACAAAAAAGCAGCTGGGCATTGTGGCAGGTATCTGTAGTCCCAGCTGCTTGGGAGGCTAGGCAAGAGAATTGCTTAAGCCCAAGAGTTTGAGGTTGCTGTGAGCTATGACACCATGGCACTCTACCCAGGGCAACTGGGTAGTGAGGCTGTCACACACAAAAAAAAAATGAAGCTCTTTGTGTCCCAGCAGAGTGTCCCAAGTGTGATGAGCTTCTCCAGTACTTGTTCTTCCAACCTGCTAACAACCAAGGATGCGTCCCTGAGGGAGAGGCAGGTGTGAGGCTGGTGCCCACACTGCCTCTGTGTTCTTCCTGGGTCCAGAGAGAAATCTGCACCCACAGGTCCTACGGACTGGGGCTCAGTGCTCTTCCTGCTCCACTCCCTGTGTTAGAAGTCACTGTAAATAGATATCACCCTGAGAAAATGACACAGACAGAGGCCTATGTCTGTGTGGTCACCCTGAGAAGACAGCCCTGACGGAGGCCTGTGTCTGCAGGTGGAGTCTGTGCTTTGGAGCTTTACCTGCGCTCCGTCCTAGTATGTTCACACTGAAGTCTGATTCCAGCTCTTAGACTCTCACCGTAATCCTTGGCAGTCTGGAGGTCAGAGAGCTCCAACAGTGAGCTGTCCCTGGTGCTCCTGGTGCTCCTGGTGCACATGATACCCAGCGTGAAATGAAGACTGCTGTTTGGAGCTGTTGGGATCCCGCCTGCCTGCCCGGGATGAGATAAAAACCCTCTGTTGGCAGCTGCATTTCCCTGCCTGTCACTGGGCCCAGATTAAAATTTAGCGAGGAGCCGATCAGTTCAACCATGTTAGCACAGTGCAGACCTGGGAGTGGGAAACCACTCAGGCTTGGCAGTAATCTTTATTTCCTTATGAAATTATTCAGAATGTCTTCATGCTGAGTCAGAGATGAGAAGCACCTTGGCAACCTGTTATGAACGCTTGAGCCAGGCAGATCTATGGGGCCTGCACCTCACACCCTTCTCAAAGGTCGCCAGCTGGGTCAGTGTGGCAAAGCTCCGCCAAATGGTTTTCCCTCCTCTTGTGGTCGTTCCTTAGGTGTGTTGGCTGAAATTCAAGTTGAGTCAGTGACCCCACATCCAGTTTCTTTGCAAATGAAGTTTCTCTTCCATCCCACATGTGCTGAAGCAGCACAGGCAGTGGGGCTCCAGGGCATGTTGGGTACAGGCTGCTCCTGTCCTGGGGACCCTGTCCTGAGGTGGCTCCCTCCAGGCTGCTGGGCCCACCTTGCAGCAGAAGGGAAGGCCTTCTGGGGCAGCTCACTGCTGCCTGGCCTTGGGCAGTGTCTAGTCTGGCTTTGTCCAGGGAGGCTGGAGTGTGGCCTCCATCCTGGGAGCTCCTCCCAGGTCAGATCCCTGCTCCTTAAGGAGGGGGGCAGAACTGTGAAGGAAAGAAAGACTGTGCAGCTCAGACGGGAGGACAGACGCTCGTGCTCACCTCTGCCTTAGATCTTGCTGACTGCAGCCTAAGCTGACATGCGGGCTTTGGGGTGCTCTGCCCCTCCCCGTGTCCCTTGGGAACACATGGCAGAGGCCATCAGAATAGAGCTTCTGGAATAAATCATTGAAAATCTAGTTATTATATTCCTTGGGTGGTGATGGAGAGGTTGAATTTTTAGCAGGGGGAAAAGGGGAACAAAGCCTAACAAAAATTGAGGTTAAAACACAAAGTAATATACATTTACACTTGCTTCAGGCAGGGGAAGCCAGTGATGAAATACTCAGAGCCCGCTTCCTGTTTAATTTTTGATGCAAACCCATCAGGGAGTCGTTCTCCTTCACTTTCAATTTTAGAGGTCCTGAAGCCTCACATTTCTCCAGAGCTCCGTGTTCCTGATTGGTGGGCTCTTGGCAGCCCCCACGCCTGCCATCTTGGGACTGTTTCCTGAAAGCCAGGCTCACGCCTATGGCAGGTTTCTCAGGCGCGTGACTCATTGGAGCAGCTGATGGCTCAGAGTCCCACCCTCCAACTGCCCAGGGTGGGGCCGCATTCAGATGTGCTGGTCACAGCTAATGGCAGCTCCCCCACCTCACCGCCTGGGAGGTGCTAACCCAGACCCTCAGCTCCCTCCAGTCTGCTGTAGGCCCCACCTGGCCCTGTTGTTTGACAGGTCTGCTTCCCACATGTGGCCTCAGCTGAGATTCCCAAGTCAGGATTTTTAGTTTGTTTAAATTTTATCCTAGGAAACACAATTATTAATAGTTTTGATCAAGTGATCAAATGCTCACTAGAGAACACTGCTGTTTAAAAGTTGTCATGCAATTTTAGAGTTTAATAGGTGCTCTGGGGCCATTGAATCTGGCCCACCGAGGGTGGTGGTCAGTGGGCTTGCCCTGTGTGCTTTCGGTGTGTACGAGCCACCAGCCTTGGCGTCCCCCAGCCCTGCCCCAGGTGAGCAGGTCTCAGCATTTGTATTGCAGTAGACCTTAGACTCCTTTGTATGTCCTTTCTCCTTGTTAATACCATGAGCACAATTATTTTCCTTCTCTCCCTGAGATGCACGGACAGCTCAGCCTCTCCTGCCTCTGCAGTCCACACCCAGGGCAGCCCTGCACACCCCAGGCAGCTGCCCCACACGTTGTTCCAGTGGCCTAGCCACAGCCCTTCCCTTCACTCTGCACAGATGAAACCAGCGCTGTCTGTAGCCGCCTTTGTGGGCCACAGACCATGAGGTGTGGCTGGTTCAGGGCACACTTCTGCAGAGGACTGCCCTCCCGTAACCCCGTGCAACTTCCTTGAGTTGTGTTTGACTGTTAAAAGGACTGAGGAGGTGTCCAGCTGGTGTGCTGAAATTCTCCCTCCAGTGCACTCCAGGCCTTCAGCACCCAAGATACAGACAATTGCCGGGACGTTATACCTCGTGTTGTTGCTGAGGGCCTGTCAGCCCCAAGCTGCGAGAGAGCAGTGAGAACGCTTTACAGGATGCAAGTCCCAAGGTGCCTGCCCTGCCACCAGTGTCATGTGACCACACAGGGCTCAGAGTGGCTTGGACCTCCCCTCTGCCCACCCTTGTCACCAGGTCCCCCTGACTTATACACACTTCTTCTAACTCTCAAAACCGGGCCCTGCCCAGCACACAGATCCCCCAGCTGTGAGCTGCCCTCCCCTGTGCCTGTTGGTAACACCCAGTGGGTGTTGTTCTGCTCTTTCCCCAGGCAAGCCTGGGACCTCGCTGTGGACATCTGCCTGTCTCAGCTGCCGACCATCATTGAGGAGGGCACCGCATTCAGGGTGAGTCCCCTGATAGCATCCTGCACGTCCACTGCCCTGGCTTGAGTTTGCCTCAGGGCACCTGCCAGTGCATGTGACTCCACCTGGGGTCTGCACAGGAGCCCACGAGGGGCCATCCTGGTTTTCTACTTACTGAGCATTGCTACGTGCGGGTCCCCAGTAGAGTCAGACAGAGCCCCTGCCCTTAGGGGACCCGTGTCAGCTCAGAGCACAGGGTGGGATGGGCAGGGGTAGTGGGCTTGGAAGTGACCAGCCATTTGGAGGGCAGCCCAGCAATGGCCACAGAGACTAGCACCCTCAGCTGTCACTGGAGGGCCTCTTCCTGCACCTAAGGCTTCAGAGCCACCTTGGTGGCCTCCAGTGCCTCAATTTCCTCATTTAAAGGGAGGGGTTGGTGGCATCCAGTTCTCAGTGTTGTGAGGGCTGAGTGAGTTTGTGTAGGTACTAAGGACAGAGCCTGGCACGTGGTATGTGGCCTCATACACAGGTCCCTGCTCACAGGAACCTGCCGTCACTAATATGAGGTGTCACAGCCTTGGGCTAGGGTCAGAGGCACCTGTGTCCAGGAAAGGTTGGGCTCATGACAAAGGTGTTTCACTGTTGGCATATGTCTGGGTCATGAGGAAGCATTAGCCCACCCTGCCTGGACCTGGGCATGTTTGTGGTCTGTGTGTGCAGGTGTATCTTGACCCCCAGGTGACTCCCTGGGGCTCTTCTCTGCTTCTCTTGCCCTCCTCTTGACGCTTGATGTTTCCTGGTGGCGTTTTATTGTAGAAATTTTCAGACCTACAGCAAAGTGGGAAGAGCTCTGTGAGCACGCTTCCTCCTGCTGCACCTGCTGTCACTCTTGTGTCCATCTGTCCATCACGCATCCACTGTCTTTTTTTAATGTTCAAGTCCTTTGCAGGCTGCCCTGAAACAGAAGCTAACACAGTCCCCACAGTGGGTTTGGCATTGACCGAGGTCTTCCAGACCAAAGACCTTTCATAGACCATGAACTCTTTGGGGACAGCAACAGGGTCCCCTTCAGAGTCACCAACTTTGTGGAGAACAATGCCTTGTACCCCGCATGGTGCCTGTGCCCACGTCATCCCCAGCCAGACCTCTAGTGCCTGCACCTTCCACAGGGGTCAGAGCCTTGTCACTGCAAGAGAAGTTTGGAAAACCTTATGACACTTTGGCTTTTTTGAACTCTGAGCCTAGCTTCACTCTGTGCTTTTAAGTGGTGAGAACTGTCTGCTTTTACCTGAAATGATGTGGTTTCTATATGCATGTATGTCCCTTTTAAACTGAATAATTCCATTTCTGTGCAAGGTATCTTTGCCAAGTGTCTTTCCAATGATTTTGCAATATTATTTCTAATCTACTAGAATCAGTACTCTCCACCCGGGAATAGTTTCACGTGTAGAGACTGGGAGGCGGTAACTGATGTGGGGCCACATGCTGTGTTTTTTATTTAGCCTCCTCCGTTTTGGAGGTTTAGCATACGTGTAAAAAACTGTCCACACTGTAATTGTGCAGCCTCATGAGTGTTTACAAACTGAGTATACTGTGTAACCCACATTAAAATATGTCCCCCCACCCCCACCCACCCCTGGCTCCTGCCCCTACCCCCAAGGGGACCACTGTCCTGCCTGGCTGTGTCCTTAGGTGAGAATGGCGTGGCTGTAGCCCTGGGTCTGCTTGCTTCACTCAGCCTTGTTTTTGTAGTCACAACTCATTCTAAGTGCCGGATAGAATACTCCAAATCATTTTGTCCCTTCTATGGCCAGCGGGTAGGTGTCCAGCTTTTGCCCCTCATGTGTAGTGCTAGCTGGTACCCGACCCAGTCATATCAGGATCTGTGGCAAAAGAAAAAGCAGTCATACCGACCCTGTTTTTCCTAGAAAACGTTGAGGGGGTCATATTTTGTTCAGTGTGGGGGTTTGCTTTAATTTTGCCTTAGATATAGTACAATAAAATAGTATTTATCTTTGTAACTGAGTATTTTTGGCACCACCACGTCGGTGGCGTTTCTGTCAGGTGTACCTGGCAGGAGTGATGCTGCAGGGTCATGGAGTTTGCACACTTCTATCTGAGTCAATACGGCCAGCCGGTTCTCCAGAGCGCTGAGTCAGTCCACACTCCTGCTGTGTGTGTGGGGGGGGGGTGAGGGGTTAGTTGCTGTGACAGCTTAGATCTTATGATGGGTGATGTGTTTCCCTGAGGGCTAATTGGCCATTCGAATATCCTCTTTGGTAAATTGTTCAAGCCTTTTGATGATTTTTCTTTTGTGTCAGGTATTTCTTTACTAATTTTTAGTGGTTCTGTATGTATTCTGAAACAAATTCTTAGCCATCTCTATGAATATCTTTTTTTCACTCTGTGAACTTCATTTTCACATTTTAAATGTTTTTTCTTCCTTTACTTTTGGAGAAAGAGTCTCACTTTGTTGCTCTTGGTAGAGTGCTATGACATCATGGCTCACAGCAACCTCAAACTCCTGGTCTTAAGCAATCCTCTTGCCTCAGTTTTTCACTTTTCGTAGAAACAGGATCTTACTCTTTTTCAGGCTAGTCTCGAACTCATGAGCTTAAGCAATCGACCCCGCCTTGCCCTCCCAGAGTGCTAGGACTACAGGAGTGAGCCGCTGTAACCAGCCTAAATGTTGGTGTTTTTTTATTTATTTGTTTGGGGGGGGGGGGGGTTGTTTGTTTTGTTTTGTTTTTTTTGAGACAGAGCCTCAAGCTGTCACCCTCGATAGAGTGCTGTGGCATCACAGCTCACAGCAACCTCCAATTCCTGGGCTCAAGCGAGTCTCTTGCCTCCGCCTCCCAAGTAGCTGGGACTACAGGCACCTGCCAC